>JABAYD010002563.1:0-12318 GCA_014822095.1 Diplotaxis tenuifolia
ATTTAACTATAGCATACGAAAGTTCCGCTATCGTACGTATCAGACCTATTATAACGGGCGCTGTGAGAGCGTTTAAGGGAACGCTATGGTAACAAACTAATAGCGTTTAACGACCGCTATTAATACCCACATTTCCTGTAGTGGTTAATATGTTTGTTACACTCATGTGTCTCACAACTATCCTATAATCAGTTGATGTGTTTGTTGCTTGGGTTTTGCCTCCTATAATTACGACATAGTGTGCTAATCATTTCATGCATATGACCTGTACCATTATATTTATTTATAAAAATATAAGCGAACGAGTCTAAAGCTTTCACATATTTAATGAGCAAAAAGTTTGGAACTTTTTCAAAATTAGATTCGGTTAAAGCAGAACATAATAAAATAGATTTCTTAAACTAGTTATTTTAGCTATGTATATATATGCATGTTTCCAAAACAAAAATACATCACATTTGTTTTGAGAGTTTAAAACTATTAACAATTAACGTCTGCTAAATTTTTTCTTAAAAAAAATCACTTCTGCCGTATAGAATGAGGAAAACACATCAACTCTCATTTAAACTCTTTACTATCTTCATCCTTCTTGTGCTAGGTTTGTATTTATATTTTAAGTTTATTTTAATATATTACATATCTTGTTATAAAATAAACTAATCAGGAATATATGATACCGATATTTTTTCAAAAATCATTCTGATTATACTGTGTAAAATATATCATAATGTATATATTGTAGAAAGTATCTCTATTATGTAAATTTCATAACATACATAAAAATTAAATTACCTAAAATTTCGAATTTATAGGTTTTTTGTATAAATATATATGTTCTTCATAATTTATGAAGAACTAATATAAAAAACGATTCCAATAGCTCAAATTTTTATCATCTATCTCTCAGTTTTTTATTCAAAACATACAAATTATGGTAACATGTATTTTTCATAACTATTAATTCCCTATTGTTAATTTATATAATTTATGATGTTATATTTATACATTTTTGTAGTAATATGTTACTTTATTTGAAAAACAATAACTAAAAACATATGTATATATTACTCACACTTTATCAGTAATATTCAGAAATGATTGATAGTATATCTTCACCAAAGAATTTTTTTTACTTATATCATATGTTCTCTTTTTTTTTCTTCTTTATTCTCTCTCTCTCTCTCTCTCTCTCTCTCTGTTGATTATAGTTCATAAAATAAAAATTTTAAAATCAGTATTTCTTTGTTCATAAATAAATTTATATTCCATAGCAATATAAAATTAGTATTTTTTAAAATTTTTTAAAAAGAAATTCACATAAAATCTAATATTTATATGCAACAGGAATGCTGGCAAATGCACAACAAACCAAAAAAACAGTGTGATCAAACACATGTCCCCGTAAACAAAGATGGGGTGTGCGTTGATAATGATTGCAAAGCTAAGTGTCGTGAGCAACGCGGACCTAAGGCGATAAGTAAATGTGCTGGGTCAAAAGACAAGAAACCTATGATATGCTATTGCTCAATTTGTTAACGTTTTGGTTAAGCATGGTGAATAAATATGATGCTCAGCCATAATATCTTTGAATTATTTTTATTCTGTTACTTGTTCTTTACTAGTAAAACTCTATAATATTTTCATTGAGAGCCTTATAATAAAGTATTGAAGTTGAACTATCAATAAATAATTGAAATGATTGTTTCATATTTGTTGCATTATTGATAATAATGAATTACATAAATGCTAAGCAAGACACAACTGTTAGTAACATTATTTGAATATTCTTATGATAAGTGATTACAATGTTATGTAGTCAGTGTCGTATGAACCGTATAAGGGGCCTAAGGAAATAATTAAAATTTAACATTAAGTTATATTAAGATTTTCAAGATTTTTTTTGTTCCACAAAGATAGATTTCTAAAATCTTAAGGTACTTTTGTATACTTTTAAGATCCTGTAATTACGAAAATTTGAATTGGTTACATTTTATTTTTGGATAATTACTGTAAATTTTATATAAAAGTAAATAATAAATTAAAATTTAAACATTTAATACATTCTTAATAAGCATAAATACTCTAGAAAATCTGACTTTCGGGGACAGAGGTAGTAATAATTATATAAATTTTATTTTTTATAAGTATATTCAGTGTAGCAATCTAATATTGATATGTTTTTTTTGAACGTCTGATTAATTATGCTATTACAACGATGAGAATATTATATAGACGATTTTACAGCCGACAATTCTACCATCTTGTGAGAATACACGCCTGACTGCATCACTCCGAGCCGTCCTATGAGATCCATGTTCGATGGTACGCCCTGCACCAAGCTGAAGATCTCCTGTAACTTGTTTCTCCATAATCTGCATAATTTGGTATTTTCTGGGGTTTGAACTCCAGACCTCCGGGTGTAGAAGCATTAGTGAACCCTTAGTCAAACCATTGGACCAAGGGGGCTTCCACAATATTGATATGTTGGAACTTATATTATTTTATGTGTGAAGAAAAAATTGAGAAATTTTAATGCAAAAAAAGCTTATAGAATATTTATACCGAGAATCAGTACTAAAATAATATACAAATTTAAAAAAATGAAGCTACAAAATCTGAAATGGAGCCCTAAAAGTAACCAGTGACAACAACCACCAGGCATTGGCACACACATAATATCTTTTTTTTTTTAAACTTGTAACTATTTGTTATTCGTTCCCAGGCATTGGCACACACATACACGTTCAAGATGTTTGATACCTTCTGCTCATTTGCAGAGAATCCTCTATTACTTCTTCAGTAGACATTAAGATGAGAAGCTGATCGCTAACTGTTTGGGTAAAACAGTTTTTGCTTAGCATCCAAAACAGTCTGTGATAGTAGAAACCAAACCCCATCCTCGAGCTACCATGGCAAGAATAACCCCTTCAATTCTTCCGTAGCTGATTCCCATTATTTTCCAGGCAGAACCAAAGACTTTTTTCGCTTCAGGTTTAGGACTACTGCCGGTTAAGCTTTTCTCCACATCGCTAACAATACAAGAGTGGAAGCTATGTGGAGTAGTATAAGACAAGAGGCCATGCGACTGAACAAATCATACTTTCCCGGCGTTTTGACAAGTGTAGTATCTATTCTTATCAGTTTAATATCTGCTATGTGACCCATCGGGTCACACCATATTAATTCTATTTTTAAGGGAGAAGATACATTAAGATAGCTTGTTATCTGAATTTTCATGAGTCGTCTTGCACTATTGCGCGAACCAGTCCAACCTACCAAATTAACGGTTTAATTTTTTAAATCAGTTGAACCCAAACTAAATGAGCCCACTCACCTAATATTATTAAAATAACATGGTGTATCAATTGAGCCGAGGCACCGGTTTAAGCTAAGATGATAGTTTGGTTTTCAATGTGTGAAGAGATGGACCATTAGTTTTAGGGCACGCTACCTTTTTGTCTGTTCTAGAAGGTGGGGGCCTGAGGCTGAAGCATTTTTATTTGTATAGGAGGCACGGTTCTACATGTATTCAAGGTTACGTATAAACTTAAAAGAGCTTAGGGAAATTAAAAAAAAATGAAACCACTGTCATATGTACATGTGAGAATATAGACGAATGTTTCTCTTTTATTATACACTAGGATATTACCAGCGCTCCTGCGCGGATATTTTCATTTTATATGGGTGTACTTTTGGTTTCTAGTTTTAGTTTGCTCTGCTTCTTAGGTTTAGTGATTGCAAAAGTTGGTTTTCATTTTTGAACCTTCGGTCTACTCATGACTGAGTTTTGTGATTCTATATACATTCTTATGAGTAACTTTGCTATTTGGGTTCTTCATACCTTTGTTGTTTGTCTTTTATGAAATATTCTTGGGGTTTTTGCCAAGAAAGGAAAGAGTGCAGTGATCCTAGTGGCAGTAATGTAGCCAAGTTGTTCTGTATAAGGATACTGAAACAGCTTAGACTCGGTTATTTTAGGAGCCCATGTTGGTGATTGGCCTGATAAAGCTTCCGCCGACAACGTTTCAAAGGAAGATAAAGGAAAGTTTTCGTGCACCAAAGCTCAGATGTAACCATGGAAGAGATCATGGTGCTCTTTAGATATTTTTCATGTACAGTTTTCTTACCACATTTTATACTTTGTTTTTGAGAAACACCCGATTTTATACAACCTCTGCCTCAAGACGGAAATGCTGATCAATAGTCTCTGCCAGTAACATGTTTGCTAATGGAGATTGTAGCCTTTTAAGTTCTTCAACAACCTATAACAAATATGATAGGTGTGTATATATCTGTTTTATACAAACTTTATTAAATATTTTATTGACAGTTTCGTATAAACACAATTATAATAGAGCTATCTTCTCCTGGATGATCGCATCAACTGAAATTTCAGAAATAGTATGGCCTATCGAAGATGGTTCAGGCTGTTTCTTGCGGACGGCCTCTTCTGGCAAATTCTGGCTCATCTTTGTTGTTGGTTTTATGTCTTCTCTTCAACTTGATTAATATCTTCTCTTCATCTTGAAGTTCTTTTTCGCAAGTTCTTGTGTTGCCCTTGCCTGCAACAGAAAATATTTCAGAAACATGACATGATAAATCAAAGAGAGAAAAATTAAAATATAGGTGTCAATAGTATATAGTGTCTGCTGAATTGTTTTCACTGTATTGTACATATTAAAAATCATCCCCCTGAGTAAAAGAACAGAGAGAAGCGTGATTTATCAGGGACGAAAAGACATACGTGAAGTCAAAGATGAAGACTTAGCAGCAGCAAGTGGGAGAGTTCTCTGGATTGGAAACAATATAAGTGGGAGACTTTCGTAACTTCCATATGAAAGCTTCCTTATCAAAATTCATGTCAAAGCTCATCAGAATTTGCTCTGGTGAGATCTCCGGAGTATTTGTTTCCATTTTTATATACATAAATATTTGTTTAGAACCTAAATTATATATATATATATATATATATATATATTAACGTTAATCATATACTTAAATATTTATATAACTATATCAAATACAATAATTTTATAATTTGCATGTTATATTAATCAATTGTTAAAAATCGTATGTATTTCTCACTTCTTATTATATATTTATTTTATTGTATTTACATTTAGTTATTAAGTAAATTAATATATTCATGAGAAAAATTATTTGAAAATTATTTTATATTTAATTTACGGTTAATTCTGATCTGACCTTCAAAGTTGGATTATCTTTTACCAATATTTTATGTTTATTCATTTTAGATAATATATTATTATATATAAAAAAGTCTAAGATATGTTAATTTTTTAGAAATGTATTATATAATTTACTAATTTTAAGTCGTTCTGTCATCATCTTATATTTTTAAAATAAATAGTTTATATTTATGAAAATAAACTTTTATAAATTTATACATTTAATATATTTTTATCATATTTAGTTTGATATATAACTGTTTTTTTAATATGATGATTATAATTATGAAGTAAATCAAGTATGATATAATTTATTTTTTTCATTTTAAAATGATAACATAAAATACATTAATTTATTGTAAAATATTTTTATACAGATTTATTACAATTTTTAAAATTTAATATATAAATATATGTATTTATGTTTAAAAAAAATATCATGATTAAAGTAGTTATAAAGATTTTATATTATTAGTTTTAATGAATATATTATATAGTTTGCTAATGTTAACCCGTCTTATTAACATATTAGATTTTATTTTTGAATATAAATCTTTTAAATTTACGAAAATAAAATATATAAATTTATCAATTTAATTATATTTAACTTAATATAATAATTGTTTTTCAATATAATTGATTATGATTATATAACAGATAATATTATATAATTTTTTATTTTATAAACTTAACCGAATATATTAATATATAATAATATTTAAATTAATTTCAAAATTAATGAAAATATTTAAAGATAATATCAAAAATGAAAATATTATAAAAATATTTTAAAACAGATTCGTTAGAGTTTAAATAAATATATTTATATTTAAAATGAAAATATATTAAAAGATATTATGATTCAATTATTTTAAAGATTCTATATTATTATTGTTAATGAAACACATATAGTAAAAATTTCTATTGAAAGTTCATATTTTGAAATATCACAGATAAATCAAAGTCATGACTTCTCTTTTAATATAATAGATACTAGACTTTGACTCGCGCGACAGCGAGGATATATTTGTTATTTTTAAAATTGTAAATTTAATAAAATTTATAATAAAATATATATTATAATAATAATTTATTTTTGTATACAAATTAAGGGTAGTATTTTAGATTTACTAAATAAATTTTTAAATGGAATAGTATTATTTATATGTTAACAAATATTTAAATTGTGTTATTAATTTAAGATGTTTACAATATATTGTGCAATATATTTTTATATACTATACAGAGTTAAAAATATGATGAATATGGCGTATTGGCAAACTAATTAAAAGTATATGAACATCTACAATAAAAAATTAAAGGCCATAATCAATCTATTATAGCTAATTGAATTAACTCTACGAAGATGCTATTTGTAAGGACCACAATATAAGGTTATATCGTTATACATAATATTTATATTTGTTAGACTTGTAAATAAATGGACCTACTTAAACTATCTAATAGTTGATAAAAACAATGATTCTATTTTAACAGATTACTAGATCTTGACCCGCGCAACCGCGCGGGTGTTTGATTTTAATTTTATAAAAGTCAAATATTTTTACATCATTAATAGCAAATCTTCTTCGTATTAATCATATTTTAAATTTTAGTTTGACCTTTTCATATACAATAATGTTATATTTTACATGTTTGTCATCTAATTAATTGTTTCACTATGTATTTTTAAATTATTATATATTTTTAATTGCTTTGCGTTTAATTTTAAGATGATTTATTTTAGCTATTTTAGCTATTTAATTTTGACAATTTTGTATATTTCAAATATTTAAGACAATTTTAAAATATATTATCTATTTTTGATATTTTTATATAATATTTCTAAAAATAATTAATTTATTTAAATATATAAATCTATTTGAGATACATTCGAATATCCGAAATATTTTGGTTCAGGTGTGTTTGGTTCCGGTTCTCTAAATACCAAAATTTGAAACTATTTGAATATTTAATAAATTTTGACTTGGATTCCTTACTATTTTTTTGAACCAGATTTGGTTTGGTTCGATTCTTTAGATTCGAGATTTTTGCTCAAATTTAATTTTAAAAAATTGATTTCGAGGTTTGAAGTTGGTAAGGGAAACCTAAATTGATTTCTTGTATCTCAATTTTTTCAAAATTTAGAATATATGAATAGAATGAAGATATTATGGTATGTTAAGATAGTAATTTGTGTTTATTCGATAACCAATTTTTTTTTATGAAATATTCTTTTACCTTGGTAAGATTTAGTTGAATATGTTTGAAATAAGAGATCACGATTTTGAAAACTCTATGAAAGACTGATATTGTTTCATACGTATGCCATGTATTTTTTTAAATTGCGTGACTTGTTAGCCGAATGTGGGTGATTTTTTTGATATTTTAATATTGAAAAGAAAATTTATCTAATATTTGTTCATTCATCTAATCTGTTTGGTTTGATTTTACATTAGGTTCTCATTTTTGACATGACATGTATACCATATGATACAAATATGTAGAGCGTGTAAGTTATTTGAGTACCTAAAATAGTCATGACCTGATCTGGGTATAAAATATTAATCATTTTGTGTAAAAATATGAATATGTTAAATCGTTTCCAAAGTTACCTTGAACCGGTTTGTTCAGATGATGAACAAAAGGTTAATGATTTGCATGTTTATAGTTGCTTATAAACATATCTAATTGCTTATACACTGTACTTGGTTTATATGTTTATAACTGCTTAATTATTTAAGAATAAGTCGTTCCTACTTTAGAGTGAACCGTTTTGGTCAGTTTTTAATAATGGTTAATGACTTATTTAAATACAGTTCAGTGATAAGGGGAAAAAAATATTATTTAGTATAATAGATAAGATCATTCGATGTTAGTTGGTTAATGATAACAATTATATGATATGACTTTAAATTAATGAGTTTCTAGTGAGGGTCCATATTGTGACTTATGTTGTAATATATAAGATATATATAGATGATCCCAAAAGTTTAGGAATATATGATTTAACCACAAAAATAAACTACTGCACTGTTATTGACAATTGAAAATTTGGTGTATAATAATAAAGGAGTTTACTAGAATGAGAAAATTTTATTCATTTATTACGAGAGTAACTCATATGATTTAGAAATTATTAAACAAAAATTTTATTGTCTAAATTATTGTCCACGGTTATATAAAAAAAGTGAATAACTAAAGTGTCTTTAAATTTTTATGTGACATTGTTGTATGCGTGTACTGAATTTAAATCTAAGAAATATAACGTGTGAAAGAAATATGTCAGAAACGTGGTGCTAAACTGCCCGAATTTAATAAAAAATATTTATAGACATATATTTGCTGACGGAAGTAGTTGAGTTTTTGAAAAAAATTGACTACTTTTGGGTCATATCTAATATTTAATGACATAATTGTCTATCCGATTTAAGCTTCTAACATATAGTGTAAAAGAAATATGCCAGAAATGTGGTGCTAAACTGAATGATGAGCTTGAATTGAGCTTTAGTCACTTCAGATTTTTTTTTTCTGAACAAAGTCACTTCAGATTATCTACTGAAATTTTTGGTACAAAAGAGTGAGGTTTTATCACAGTAAACCAAGAAAGAAGAAGATACAAATCCCAAAAAAGAAATAGTGATGAGGTTTAGTTTCTAAGACCCTCTTTCTGTTGCATTTGCTTTCTCAGGTTCCCAAGAGGTCCATATCCTTTCTCTTTCTCTTCACTGCCACAATCACACTTCCTCTTATTCAGGTTCGCACCGCACCTCAAACACATTCCTTTACACGCAGGATCACATATCGCATTCATGGTGATCTCCAAATGCACCAAGTCTCTTATATGCTTTGATATGTCTACTTCTTTCACCTCAGGAGGAAAATAGAGCTTATCCTCCCAATCTATCTCATCATCATCATCATCTTCCTCACCTCTTTCTCCCTCGTCCGACATTCCAGAAAAGGAATTGGCTTTGTCATTACCGAATGTGAATCCTAGATCAATGACATCAGGTTCTTCAACCGGCTCTTCGGTTAGTAGCATCGAGAAGTTGGAGAAGATGCTCTCACCTGCTTCCTCACCGCATCTTCAAACACATAAGAGAAAACACCATTAAACAACAAAGTTGATGCAGTGACAAGACTAGTGAAGACTCATAAGAAAGCAACCTGTTGCAGCCAAGTGTGATAACAGTCCTGACAATCCCATCAAGTCTCAGCTTCTTCTTCTTCCTAATGACATCAACCGAAACTTGAACCGGTGTGCCCTCCGGATAATCCTTGACATCTTTCGTCACTCTAAGTCCCATTGAAGAAGCTCTCTTCTTCGACACCTCAGTGGATAACTTCCCCAACCCAAGCCTCTCTAAAGTGGTGCAGTATTCAACATGCGTGACTGACGCATTTCTCCTGTACATAACCGAACCTTCCCAAGGTGAACCAGTATCCTCAACGTCCTCCTGATCTTCCCAATCCATATCTATAGTGCTGTTTTCAGTAAAAGACTCTGGACTAACTAGTATCTGACTCTTTGCTAACCTAGGAAGCTTAAATGGTTCTGCGAACATATAACTGATGTGGCTGATGGAAGAACATAGAGTTAAGGTACTTGTCTTGAGTTTCAGAAAACGTGGACTTGACTGTTTGGTATATGGCAAACGAGCTACACTAGATGAAGAGCAAAGCAGAGACATTTTACCGAACTTGTATGTTATGTTTTTTCAAGCTACCATACTAAGACAGGATGATTGAGGACACAACAAAAGTAGAGAAAATCAAGTAGCAGCCTTCCACAACACCTGCAAGAAACATATGATGTCAAGAAAGGAAGCATTAGAAGGAAACTAATCTCAAGGAACTAAAGAGATTCTAGAAAGCATTTAGTCGAACATTTTCTATGCGTCATTTCATATAGATAAGGTCACACCTTTCTACTTCAGCCGATAGACAAATTCATCATGATCGAAAGTTTCCAAATTGTCTAGTGGAAATTATAAGAGAAAAGAAGGGTTTAAGGTATGAGATTACTTACGGACAAAACTCGCTTCAGGACTGAACTTGTTCCTCTCCTTTATCACTTTAGAGAACAGCTCCAGCTCCCTTGTTTATCTTAAACCCCCACCCAATCCACTCCTTACTCGGTCCAATTCGGTTCAAGTTCTCGGTTTACTCTAACCAAACCAAATTGAAGTGATAAATTCATTCTCTACTGGCCATGCGGGTTCGGCGTCCCGTTAATTTGGTTGGGGTAGTTTGGTTTATGATCATTCTATTAAATTTAAACGAGTATTTGTTTTTGGTAATATTTAGTTTTAAAATAATTTTGGTTAGTTCTGAATAAATTCAATTTTTTTTATTTGAGATTTTAGTTAGTTCGGAATTTGTTTAAAACCGATCTAATCAAATATCATACCAAACATGATTTTTAAAAAGTGTGCCAAACTGAACCAAATTCATCATTAAACATGAATTTAAACAAAAAACTAGATTTTGATTCGTACATCCAAGCAACTGTTTTTTTCATTTTTGTAATATTTAACTTTCATAATTGATCGACATTTTATATTGGCTGTATTTGTCTATATTGTGGTTGGATGTTAAATACCAACAAAGTGATAAATTACATAAGTTATTTGTCATTTAATTCTGTTTTACTATATGAAATATTTTTCTATTGTATTTTTTCATAAATCTAAACATTACTATGTTTCTATATACTATCTTATTATATAAAGTTTGGTTCTTCAAAGTTACTAATTAACATGATCGCGACATGTGACAATGAAAATCGTGATATTGTGACATGTGTCAAAACAATTGTCATAAATATAAAGTTAATCAATAAAAAATATTTGATAATACTTTTTCCTTTTTTAAAATCCTAAATAAAAGATAATTGTAAATAGTTATTTGATCAAAAAAAATTGTAAATAGTTATTTGCAAATAATTTTTTTTAAATCCTAAATTCCATATTTTAGTTCCTACACAAAGAGAATTATAAAATAAAATAGTAGTTTTCAACAAATATATAAAGCTAAAAATAATTATAAATTTTACAAATACTTATAAAATATTTAATTTAATTTTATTTTTTTTGAAAATCCTAAACAAAAGAGGTGTAAAATTAAAATTTCAGTTTTGTTTTGTAAATAACTAACTTTCATGTTTAAAAGAAAATTTTCTATTTTGAAAATAATAAACAAAAGTATTTTTTCCTTATTTAAAATCATAAATAAAAGATAATTGTAAATAGTTATTTGCAAGTAATTTTTCTTTTTTTCAATTCCTAAATTCTATATTTAATTCCCACACAAAGAGAATTATCAAATAAAATAGTTTTTTGGAAAAGTATATAAAGCGAAAATGAATTAGAAATTTTACAAATACTTATAAAAATATTTAATATATTTTCTTTGTTTTAAAAAAAAATCCTACACAAAAGTGGTCTAAAAGTAAAATTTCAGTAATTTGTTTGTAAATAACTAACTTTTCTGTTTGATAAAAATTCTTATTTTAGAATCATAAACCAAAAGAACTACAGATATTCCATATATAAGGATATAATTGTTTAAGGTTTCTCATATTTTTTCACTGGACACAGTAATATTTACAAAAACTATTATGTGAGTATATTTTTTTTTCATTTTCATGATACATACTTTAATTTTATTATTATGATACATTCTACATCTTATGATAATGTTGTAAGTGTAGTAAATTTATGATGATGTTGTTGCAAGTGAGTACATATAAATATTATGAATAAGTGTTTCTAAATTTAAGAAAATATATAATTAAGTTTAATATCACTTTATTACAATATTATGTTTTACATGTTTATAACTGTCGTAAGTCACTTTTACCTCAGTTTCTATTTTTTCCAGTTTAGTATTTTTTTCTAACTTAAATTTTTATTAATTTTTTTATTGAGGATCATCAAGTTAAAATGAACTAATATAGTTGTTTAACATATGTTCAGTTAGATAATTTCGTAAGTGTAGTACACTTTACTAGAAAGAGAAGAGCAAAAAAATGAAAATGAATAACAAACTTATAGAAATGTCAACTTTTTTGTGACAACCCGTCCCGTAGACCTCACTGTCCCATAGACCTCAGGTTCACAGCGCT
>JABAYD010002567.1:0-13919 GCA_014822095.1 Diplotaxis tenuifolia
TTTATTATTGAAATTCTAAATTTAAATTCTAAATTTGTAAATTTTAAAAAATAATTTATTTATTATATTTTATATTATTTTTAATAAAGGAATAAAAGATCCTCGTAAAATCCTCGTCAAATTACGACGAGTTTACTACGAAACTCAAGTAGATTCCTCGTAAGTTTACGAGACTTTAACAACAAAATTCCGACAATATAACGACGAAACATTTACGAGAGTTTAACGAGGGAATCTTGCGTGTCTTTAACGAGAAAACTTTTATGAGGGTATTACGAGGAAATGTGTACGTGGCTTTTACGAGGAAAACTGTGCGACGTTATTACGAGGAAATGAAGTATACGCTTTTACGAGGAAACGCGTCCTCGTAAGTTTACGAGGAAATTGCGAAGAGATATCTCTTTACGACAGTCGATTCACGACGTTTTGCGTTTCGTCGTTATTTCCTCGTAAACTCCATTTTACGAGAAAAACACGCCTTAGCTATATTTTTATTTCTTGTAGTGTTTACATAATCTTAATACTTCATTTGCTATAGTTGGAAAGACATTTGGTGATATACGATACTTCTCGTGGGGATATAGCTTGTCGACCGAATAAAAATATATGCATTTAAAAGTGAAAAAAATATCTACCCATATCAATGTTTAGTATCTATTAAAATAGAATTATATTTGGAAAATAATCTTAATAGCATGTGGAATACTACCTAACGTGCCATTGAGATTTTGTGAGATTATTAGGATATTATTAAGGGTAATTAATTATGTTTGGCTATATATTTCTGTTATTTCAATCATTCTCATTTTACAAAAAAATAATAATTATATCTTAGGAAATGATCCACAGTGGAAACTCAATATCTAGTTAGACAACATATGCATGACAAATTCTTTAACTTAAATTTGTCTGCTACTGAATTTATCAGTAATAGATTTTGGAGAACGCAGACATTGAATGAGTTCCTACATCTCTGAAAATTCCTCAAGATGGATTTGTAAATTTGTCACTCTTCTGGTGTGGACATTCATTATCTTCATCATCTCTGAAATGTTTGTCTCAAAAATCACTTATCTTATATATTAAAACATAAGTCACAACCTTGATTCATGTGTGATATTTTAAAATATAGATACTCACTAGAAAATTTTACAATGTGTATTTCATTAAGACTAATAATAAATAGAATCTTTAAAATACTTTAATCATAATATATTTTGATATTTTTTATTTTAAATATAAATATATTTATTTAAACTCTAACAAATCGGTTTTAAAAGATTTTTATAAGATCTTCATTTTTGATATTATCTTTAAACATTTTCACTAATTTTGAAATTAGTTTGAATATTATTATACATTAAATATTTGATTAAGTTTATAAAAAAATAAAAAAAATATCATATCATCTATTGTATAATCATAATAAATCATATTAGAAGAAAATTATTATATTAAGCTAAATATAATAAAATGTATTTAATTGTTAAATTTATATATTTTATTTTCGTAAGTAGAAAATATTTATGTACAGAAATAAAATCTAATATGTTTATAAGACGGATTAACATTAGCAAACTATATAATACATTTCTATAAATTAATTTGTATTTCATTAAAGCTAATAATATAAATCTTTGTAACTACTTTAGTCATAATATCTTTTCATTTTAAACATATATATATATATATATATTTCTATATTAAAATTTAAAAATTCTAATAAATCTGTGTAAAACTATTTTACAATAAGTTAATGTCATTATAAACTGAAAATTTTAAATTATATCCGATTTTATTTACTTCATAGTTATAATCATCATGTTAAAGGACAGTTATTATATTAAAGTAAATATGATAAAAATATATTAAATTTATAAATTTAGAAATTTTATTTTCATGAATATAAACTATTTGTTTTAAAAATATAATACAAAGACAGAACAGCTTAGAGTTAGCAAACTATATAATACAAAAATTAACATATCTTAAACTTTTGTATATACAATAATATATTATCTAAAATGAATAAACATAAAAATATTGGTAAAAGAAAATCAAGCTTTGAAGGTCGGATCAGAATTT
Organism: Diplotaxis tenuifolia; assembly: GCA_014822095.1. Classification (NCBI taxonomy): domain Eukaryota; kingdom Viridiplantae; phylum Streptophyta; class Magnoliopsida; order Brassicales; family Brassicaceae; genus Diplotaxis; species Diplotaxis tenuifolia. The sequence continues at coordinate 2,086 of JABAYD010002567.1, forward strand.
ACCATAAATTAAACATAAATAATTTCAAATATGTTTTCTCATGAATATATTAATTTGCTTAATAACTAAATGCAAATACAATAAGATAAATATATAATAAGAAGTGAAAAATACATATGATTTTTAACAATTGATTAATATAACATGTAAATTATAAAATTATTGTATTTGAAATAGTTATATAAACATTAAGTATATGATTAATGTTAAAAATTTATACTATTTATGTTCTAAAACAAATATATATATATATATATATATATAAATGAAAACAAACACCAACACATCGTAATCTAGTAATTGCTAAATCTTGATCATGCATCTCATTGCCAAAATACAAAATTTATATTCTGCATAAAAGATGATAAGCTCCGTTGTATATTCCTAACTTCCACTAAACCTTCAAATACTTCTTGTTTATCAAACCATCATGACCTATAAATATATCATAATACCTTTTTCAGGGAACATTAATTTTGTATCAGCTCCCTAAAAAAAAGAAAATGAATCAAAGCTTAAGATTATTTAGCAGTAAACATAGTAATATTACATAAAAATGTATTGTATATGATAAATAACCATATGGTTCAAATGGTTATATGTGGAAATTTTTATGTTTATACATGCTAATTTATATATAATTTATGAGTATACTCTAAGAAAAATCATCAGAAAAATAAGAAATGAAACAGAGGCATGAGTTCCGTCATAAAGTGATCTATGAGAAAGGAGAAAACGCTGACTTGCAACAGTACACACTCAGCCACGCTGCTAAGCATTTCACCAACATTCTCCTTCTGACTCCAATCATTTGCTTTTCAGTTCTTTTTCTTCCTTTTTTTTTTAACTGAGTTTTTTTTTCTTTTTCATCTGTAACTTTTAATTTCTCGCAAATGTTGTCATGTGAACCTTTCGTGTGTGAATAAATAGCGACAAGTAAAAGTGGATATTGTTAAAAAATAACTGACAGTTGGATGTTGTCTCTGAGTTTTGTTTCACCGTTAGAAAGTTTCTTCAACACCACCATTTTCATGTTTTTAAAGACCATTTTCATGTTACTTAGCAGAACTTTAAGATATCATTACTAGAAGATTCTCAAAATAAATCTCTTCAGATATAATTTCTGGAGACCCAATTTAAAAAGCCCCTAAACAAATATGTTTTAATTTATACTATTCCGCATAAAAACTGTATGTACATATGATGTGATGAGACATTTTCCTATGAAAATATCAAGTTGGGTGACAACATTTTACTGTATATAACTTATAAATAGTACTAATTATTAATTAATTCGAGTCATTAATCTTTTCGTAATGTATCCCTAAATTTGTGGTTATGAATACGTAATGGTTCTCGACATATTATTATGTCAAACACTCATTTTGCACTTTGACTTCGCTCTCTCTCTCTCTCTCTCTCTTAGTGGGATATTTGAAAGTTGCCAAGTTTACAAATTGCCACCTTGAAGTGGGTCTGTGAATTGATCCAGAACTTTCTCAGACACAAAATTTCAATAACAAGATAGATTCTCAAAGAGACAAAGAGTAAAAGGTACAGAGAAAGTAAGTAAAATGCTATTACTTTGGTAGACATTCGAAAGAAAGCAAGATAGGCGGCAGAAAAAGACAACAACATGTTACTATGATTGTGTTCTTTTTGAACTTAAGACTGATTTACTTTGTTGTACCATTTGGCTACTCTCTCTTGATTGTGGAGTGGTGAGCTGTGCACGTGTTGTGTGCTGGACACAATAATCATCAAGCATGGCCATTTGCTTATTCGCACGCACTTAAAGCTTTTCACGATTTTATAATCTCCATTGAAATTTTCATTGATAAAGCGAATTCTATAATACTCAAATTAAACAAAGTTGTGTAGTTAAGATACTGTCTAGATCTAGGGAAGTATTCAATGTGGACATGAGACAGACAGAAAGTTTGGAGAATAATAATATTCTAAACATAATCCAGATGCAACAAAAGATCAACGTTCATGACAGTTACAGCATCTGTACAACATTAAGCAAGCCTGCCTCTTTCGTCATGATGTCGTCCATGGTGAGCAACAACGACGCATTACGATCTGATCTTCACAAGAAGCTGGTTCCGACAGAGAGCTCAACTAGATTAGCGAAAATCTGGGCTCGGGTTGTCCCAATTTGCTGAGCAAGTGCATGCTGTTCCTCCAGTGGAAGCATCTCGTAACTGCAAACATTAGAAAAACCATTAGGACCGCCTCTGCCGATGATCGATTTACAAGTAACATATATTGGTTGTTAAAGAAAACTTACTGGCAGAGTAGCTCGCAGTCGATAATGCTGTCAGGCCCAGGTTTTCGAGCCTTCCCACTCGAGCGGAACTGACGGAAAGAGCGTGGATTCAGACCCGCAACATGAGGAACAGCATCCACTAGCTTTTTCTGGAGTGACTGTAACCTACGGAAAGTGACCTCATCTAGCGGAGCAATACAACCAAAACTGCCGTCTAGTGTACCAAATAACGAAGCATAGCGACTTTTTTTATCCGCGCTAAGAGATTCAACCATCTGCAGACGCAGGAACTTTGTCACATGCGCACCAACGTGAAATTCCGCCCTTGACAGAAGTTTCTGACCCTTCCAGCTCTCCGACATCTTTGGTGCAAAATAGAATATCTGTTGGGGATCCACACAAAGTCAGTTTAAGAGTTCAAAAAATATTTCACTATGTTCCATCATCAAGTACATATATAAGTAAGGCCGGATCACATCACGTACACACTACAAGCAATAAGAGGGATGCTAACCTGGAGATTCTTTTGCTGATCGGAGACAGCCAGGCTAAGCGTACTTCCATCAATCAAAAACTCTGAAGCCATACAATCGAGGGATCCAAAATCTTTGGCTAGTAAGCTAAGTTGGGACCCTTGTTCCTTCCAGCTAAGAAAGTAAACGCTTTTGTGAACATCACCAAGGAGGATGAAATTCTTTACCTGTGGAGGAAAGATAAATTAGCATGTGCAACAAAACAAAAGTCACGCAGAAGAAAATTGATCCACAAAACCAAACCAAGCCAAGCCGGGAAAAGTATAACGTACCACATTCATGCTGACTACATAGAGCGGTGGATCAAAGAAAGCAACACCAGTTAGTTCAGTCCCATTCCATTTGTGCAAGGTGACTTTTGGACCAGATGATATTAGAAGATGACCCTGAATGGAGGCTACAGCTGATACAACTCCTTTTAGTTCCTTTGAGTAGACTTCAGTAACCTATTGAAACATGGCTTCAGAATAAATCCACCAACATCGAAGATGAAAATGAATACAAATAAAAAGCTAAACATACCAAATGTTGAGAATTATCGCCATTTCTTCCAAAAGAGAAAAGAAGTATACGGCCCCTTGCAGCAACATCCTCCCCTTGGACATAAGCAGTTCCAACAGCAAGAAGTGTTTCATTTTCCGTTGTGCTTGCATTCTGAAATACCCAGGTAGTAAGAAAAATGAGCCTTGGTTATTGCAATTTAAACAAGGACACTTATTGACCCCTAGATATGCTCCCAGCAATATTATTCAATTAACATGTCATAAAGACCAGAATATAACATTCTTTATGGAGGCCGAGAACAATATTATTACTTTAGGCAGGCTTAGTAGCTAACTTACAAGAAGTGTGACAACTCGCACGGTGAGTGCATGTTCCGAGCTCTGCATTGGAATGGTGGCTTTAGTTTCCCAAGGGCCACCAGATCTTTCTGGTTCCAAAATTCGGATTTCAAATTCCTCAACGGTGTATGGTCGTTGGAGATCATCAGGGCTCAGATTATGGTTGTCAATCTGCTGGCCAGCTTCTTGATCAACTAGTGAAGAAAGCACTTGATGCAGTGGCTTGCTAACCTGCCAAAAAAGACAGAGCAACGATATTGCTTGTGTTAATATGAGAGAATAATAATGAAAAAAATAGGCAGGTAATACATAACTGGCACAGAACATCCTTTCTCCTCAACAAAAGAAAAGAAATGAATACCCATGCAAAAAATTGCATTAGTGCTGTTCAGTTATCAAAACAAAGGATCTAATAAAATTGCTGCAACCAAGGAAGTCAATCAAAATTAGGTGCATGTGATATTCATGAATGAAATTCACAGAGGCATCCATTTGAATTTAGAGCTCTTGAAACCTGTAATTTTTGTGAAGCCTGCTCTAGAAGGGGCAATTTGACAATTTAAAAGAAAATTACATATAGCTGAAAAAGGTAAAACTGAGAGCTGAGGAAAGTTGCCACATTGCCTAGGGAACCTATGAAATATTTAAATTTCCCGATTAATGTAGCCTGTGATGCCTAAATGCGTTATTGTCCCATTTCACCACAATAAGAATTATAAATTCATCCAATGCAACCAGAGACGCAATGCGGAGTAGGTAGAAAAGTGTAGATGCATCATGCTAATGCTTACCGGATAGGATACTATCAGCGGGTACAAGTTCTTCTCCGCGTAGTAAGTAACTTGGTGAGGCGTGGCCTTCAGAGGAATCTAAGACAGGAATATCAGGCATTAACGTGATCAGTCCTCATATACTTGTTATTCTTTTTATCCAATCAGCATACAGAAACAGTAAGCAATGAAGTGGAATTCACCTTTTGCACTGGCCAATAATTATCGTAGACTGATGCTGACGGCAATTGGCAAATCTTCAAAACTCCCTGGTTCATGTCAATATGAGGAGTTATCTTTTCAAAGGAAATGATTGTCTAGATGCCAACAATAGGAATAGAAAAGAACAAACATAAATGAGACATAGACACATTATTAAACCTGCGATGTGACATATATGAATCCGTGATTGCAATTCACATTGTGAAGCACAGTAAACGCCACAATTGATCCATCGCACAGCTGAAAAAGTGTGATAACATGAGATGGAGGAACTTTCTCAAGAAAAACCATACAAGCTTCGTATCATTTTTAATTAAGAGCTCCAAAAGATTGAAAAAATAGCATTTATTCAATTCCTTTAGACGCAACAACACAAATCGTCTTTTTCGGTGAGGATATCATACCTGTGAATGAAATCGAAGTCTCTCTCTGAACAACATACACCACCCTGGTCTTGAGCCAGAAAGAAAAAGTCCCTGGTGACCGCTAATATTCTTGAACATGGTAATTCTTTGAGCTGCAACTCCATCTGAAGTCTCCTCTCTTGTAGACGTGTCCAAGGGGATGCGAAGAAATCTCAGATTCCTAAGCTTAGAACTACTGGAGGAATTTAAAGCAGCAGGGTTTTCTGAAGATACACTATTCTCCGCGTTCGTACCCTCAACACCCTCAAATAGGTAAGCATGGTAACAAAGAATTGTGCCATCAGCCAATACTGCAAAGAGAAATGGGCATGTATGATTGCCAGACCATCTTTGCATAGCTAACTCAACGACCTTTGTCTTCATAGTGTCTTCGTTTCTTGCAGATACATTATCCTGGGAATTTTTGTTGAGATCATACTCTAGCTCATGAATAGGCATGTCAGAGAGGTAGCTTCTTCCAGATGCAAATTTATCCACGGAGAAAACACAATTGAAACTAGGCACATCAAATATCTCAAGGGCGCCACTTTCGTAACAGAGAACACAGTATATGTCACCCTGATCATGAGGTCCACCATCAGCACTATCAACAGCCTCTCCAACTCCTGACAAAAGCCATGCATCAGTGCTAGCTTTCCTTAGCCAGGGTTCTGGTCCTTTATCATGGTACAAAGTACATGCCGATACCTTCCTTTTAGAGCCTTCAAGTACAGATGGACTTCTTATGGAAACTGTGCAAGTCGAAGAATCTGCAATTCAAAGTTCCATACGAGACTGCTTGAGTAAACATGTTAAGATCCTCAAGATAATAGACAACAAGATCAACTTTTGCATACGAAATTTAATTTCCCTAATATACCTCCAATAAGCAGGCGGATGCTGTCATCTGTCATTCTAAGTAAAACGTATGGATCGGCAATTGAAACAGATGAAACAGTGGAACTTTCAGAACCAGAATTGGATTCTGTATTAGGTGCTCCAAAGTTTAATTCTTGATTCATAAAAGAACCATCCAGGATACGGGCACCATGCTCAAACACCTGGATTACCCGACGTCTGGAAAAGAAACATGGAAATTATTATCAGCATTTACTATCTCTTACAAGTGCATGGAGTGGAAACAATTCAATGACTAGAAAGAAGCCATGGATAGAGCTCAGTAGACAGCACATGGGATTAATAATATAATAGATGTAAAGGAAAAAAATACAACAAACACATCTCACAAGATGCAGCAAAAACATATTATGGTAGCTAACCTTCCAAACAAATTCCCAGCAGCAATTGTTCTTCCCTGAACATAATAGTCCACACTCTCAGTGACTTCTGTGAGAAGGTCAGCAGTTTCAAGTACCTGAAAATCCAAACACTGAAGATATTTCTACTGACAATAGGAGGATCTAATGAAATACGACCAAAAGATGGAAGTAAATATACCATAGTGCGAGCCTCCAAACTTATAATCAGATAGGCATGATATTCGTCCTCATCAGCAGCCATTTTAGAAGAATCAACATTATGACCACGAGAGCTTTTGTGATAAACTGTCCATATTCCTTTGCAGCCTGGAAGTTCAACCTACCCACAAGAACATGCGGAATATCGTGCTTAAGGATCGAAGATACTAGGTCACATGCATAGCATTACTAAGTAAGATCGGATATATCCCCTTTTTTTTACAGTGAGATCCACTTTTAAGTTGCCATTCGCACATAATTTTTTTTAACTTTTCTTTTTCAGATCATTACTAAACAGAAATATTCCAGTGGTGGATAGTAATTGTGAAAGATATAAACTAGCCAGCCTAATACAGCCTTCTGTTCAGAGCTCACTATAAACTAATGCATCCTGATTTTAAAAAAAGCTATATATATGAAATTACATCCAAGCCATAGTACTGAGAAAATATTCCCCCTTCATCTCATATACCAGAAGAAATAATTTGGATAAACATACCTCAGTAATCACTTCCGGTCTAACTGACTGCCGAAGAACAGATAAAGCACCATTCTTCCCATGACCAGAACAGCACACCTAAACGCCAAGATACATATATTTAGTTTGGCATTTTCAGTTTTTAGACCAAATAGGAGGAAGCATGTCGACGCTAAAAGTCGTAGAACAGCTGATTTCAATGTTAAGAAAAATATACTTCTTTGAATGACAACGCTAAGAATGTTATATTTTATACTAAACATTTCCACGGCTAGTATTATATAAGAACTACTAAACAAACGCTCACCAATTCATAGTTGCTCTGTTTGGAAATCCCAGTGGCGTTTGCATCAGCATTTATCCTTAAGCCATACGCAAAATCTTTCACTGGACCAACATTAACTAGTGAATCTCTCACTGCAAATGAAAATGATTTCTGCATTTATTGAAAAAGAAAACATGAGAAAGTTCATGGAAATGAGAACATAGGTTATCTATAACTCTTATTGACATAATACATGCTGCAGTTTTTGCAAAGGCAAACTATTTCTGCAGCAACTAAACTACTAATTCTCTGTTCACCATGATTTTTTTTTTAAATGATTTATGTCCTACTGAAGCGAACTGAAGATTGTTCTGGAAAGAACCCCAACTCAAATAGTAATGACATTTAAAGACAGAAAAGAAGTGGCATTATTGAGCTTTTTCTAAGAAGATGACCTCAACTCAACAGGATATTCTACAAAAATCTAACCAAGGTAGAACTTTCTACCTGTGATGAATCGGAGTTATTTGGTGTTGAACCAAACAGTGAAAGCTCCTCGTTTCCAATTGTATCTTGAAAAGCATCAGAAGACATTCGCAGACGTTTTGCTTGATGACTTTCACCTTCAATGTCTTCATCCTGCATAAAATTAGGTAAGCAATTTTACAAGTTCCGATTAACGTTTAACTAATACCCTGACCAGCCTAAAAAGACTGAATTATCACCTCATCTCTCAACCCAGGTAAGGATGCTGCGGGCCCAGATCTACAGGAAAACTGAACCAGTAAACTGTCTCCTAAACGGCTACCTAAAAAGAAAAGAGAATTTCCAACACTAGTAATGTCCTGCAAGAAAATTGGTACTACATCTTAGAGATTCTCTAATTGAACTGGATCCAAAGAAAAGTGAAGCACAAATATATTGAGAGAACATGTTGACTAACCGAAGCAAGCACAGAGGCTTTTGATTTGGAAAGATCAAGTCTCTGCACAGCACTTCAGGAAAGATAGTAGCAGTCAGTTTAACATATTATAAACAAAATACGTTGCAGCCAAATTTACAAGCGTCAGCAGAAAATTAAAAAGAAAATCAAAATATTACCGCCCATCATATATAAGAGCAAGCAGCAACAATTCCCCAGTCTTGGTTGACAAAAGGGCCACCTCGTTCGATATCCAGGTTCCATGAGCAGCATCGAGTTCTACACTGAAACTTGATGCAGGCAGTTCTTGACTGAAAGAAAACAGACACAAAAAGAAAATAAATATGGTTAACAGTATAAACAGGGTTCTACAACTGCTAGTTTTAAGCTATAGGATTCTAAAACAAGGTTGTGGTAACAAGATTGTATCCATAAGCATAAGGCAGATTTCGAAGAGTGGAGAGTGTGCGAGAAAACTGCACCTGCTATCCGCTGAGGAGGCATAATTGTTCAGTGCCAGAGCACAGGATGCTGACTACAAGAAAATATGGTACCTCAGATGTGTTAATTGCAGACTTTAGCTTCGAAAATATTAAGCTAAGTGATATCAAATTACCTGACTATGATAATGGATTGTATTTGCACACAACACAAGAACGCCACCGATTGGAGATGGTACTGCAAGTAGTTTGTAGGCATCATGGGGCAGATTCTGGAAAATACCAAAAGAATGGGAATAAGTATGATTTGGACTAAAGTTTGCACAAGAAGATTTTTTAGTAGGTTCAATTGTACTGATTTGCACAGCAAAGCTTGTTATTCTATGAATATATTCCTAAACATTTGAGCATTCTAAACAAAGAACAAATAAGAAAAGTCGACATGCATGTTTCTGATTTCTTAGTAGACATGAAACAACATTGAGCCTACAATAATTTTTTGATATGACTTCGGTTTCTGCTCTCAGCTTACAATATAGATTACTAAAGATATTCACGTATGTGCCTTCTTGGGAAGAAACATTTTCGAACATAAAAGAGGAAAACCAAGAACATACAATAGCTGACCAGATGACTGGGTGTTGTTTTAATGTCGTATTGATACTAAGAGCAGAAAGCATGCAAGTATGGTGCTTCCATGAAACTCGCCCAGCCCATGTATGCTCTTCTTCCTGAAGGATTACAATTACAGGTTCAATATAACCTGAAACAAGACACAAGATGCCGGAACAGATAAGAAGAAGAGGAAGGACCACTTAATTTATTCACATTACGACTATATGGAAAACCAGAATATCTAAAAAGTAAGACGGCTAGCTATCGAAAAATCAAATCCACGACACAATTGCGCATGACGAGATGCATCAGCTGGATAAGTACATAAGTTGTTTGATGTCGTATTGCATCTAAAACCAACAAATTTGTAGTAGGAAACGGAATTCACTGCAACTTTAAACGAAAGCTGACCAGCTGAGAAAAATAAATCATCATAACATATATAATGATTAACTACTTATTCAGAGATACAAGGAGAACTCAAAACAAACAAAATAAAGTGGATCATCATGAAGAAACCTTTCTAGCTAACTTACCATGTAGAAAAACAAAATATTTGACGTGTTTCATTCCCAGATCACGCAAGTTGATGATGTAAGATGATTCAACTCGAGCAGAAACTGTCCCACCAGAAGTGAACGCATCATCATCTCCTACTAGTCCAGAACCAACCTGAAAACCAAAAGAATGAAGGTTGAAAACTTCTAGCAGTTAAAGTAACAGTTTAAAAGGGAAAGGATCCATCTTCATAAAGGGTGTTCTACTAAATTTAATATGTAATCTGAAAAGTACCTGAGAAGCCTTGAGTATAATCATCTGCGAACCGTAAACGAGAACACCTCCACACCTGCCTTGAGGATCCACTTTTACCAAGGGCCCTCTAGGAAAGGACTCTCTTCCTCTTTTCAGATGAAGCCAATCTGGACCCTCGAAACAGTGCATCGAGCTGAAAAAAGAAACAACATATCATCCATTAGCTACTACTCGAAACCATCAAAGAATGCAATTCGTAAGCAGAACACTCTAACTAACTTCAATCGAAGACTATGAATCGAATCATCAAACTCAAGAACCGAGATCTTCGCGTCGCGGAACGTCAGCACAATGGAATCTCTTCCCCTAGTAGAATTTCCGCCTCCCATAGGAAGCACCGCGAGCGACTCAACGTTACCGTGCAACCTGTAATGGCACACAAGCTCGAGAGAGACACCGGAGACGCCGTCCAAGACGCCGCCGCGCTTAGCAAGCTTCTGACTCCTCGGCTCCACATTCCCTTCCTCTTGAACCCTAACAACGTACACCTCGAGGATGTTCGCGGCGGTTATAACGACGTTAGGCACGGCGCAGATTCCGCGCTTGGGAGGAGCGGGCCAATCGGGCTCGAGGTCGTCGCCGGAGGTAATTGGAATCTGCATAGGAGTTGTATCGGAGATTGAGTGGGTGATGTAACCGGAGGCGCAGTTCTCGACGCCGGTAGGCCAATGCATCATCTTGAAGGCCGCGAAACTCATCCTCTTCTCTCTGCTGAAATCTCACTGAAGGAGAGAGCGACTGTGCAATTTAGGGTCCGTCTTAACCCCAGACGGGGTTTTATTTTATTTTCGATTTTGAAGACTGGTACCGAACCGGGGTCGACCGTGGACGGTATTGACCCCCGGTTTGAGTTACTTATAAAACCTACACGTTTTAAACACTTTTTGTTCATAGAAAAGGAACAAAATTTAACCTCATACGATAAAATATAAGAAAACTACAAATCGAAACTACTAAACATCTTTATTTTTATATTCAGGCCATAATACCTTACAATTAAAAAAATAATAATAATCTAAATGATATACCATGATTTTGACCCACTTTTAGTTACGGTATCTATATGATTTTACTATAAATATATATGTTTAGAGTCTATTAGGTATATTTTCAGGTTCAGGAGCATTTTGAAAATTTAGGTGCCCTTCTAGAGCTTAAAAGAGAGTTTTCTTGAGATGACTATGAAGATCAGATAACAAGGTCGATATTCAAAGACACATATTGATCGATACACATCCTTGTGTAATCGATCAACGACGCTTCATTAGAAGATGACGAATCAACATACTTCATCAGTCGATGTACATTAGTACCATCGGTCGATATGAAGCGCGAAGATTAGTTGGACTTAGCCGACTTGAAGCTCAAATTCTCTCATTATTACAAGATTGCCCCTGGCGAGTTTTTAACCTAATGGAACTAATATTTATAGCTTTGCCTTTGTGTTTTGGCAAAACATGCATTCTTTTTACTACTTAGTGCTTTGATATTCATTGTGCTGTATCGAGCGATACAAGTCAACAACAATCGACCGACGAGCACACCTGGTCATCGATCGATATGCTATTCCAAGAGATCGAAGAGGAGTTTCCAGACGGCGATTTCAACGGAGATGATTGGGAGAACGATCACTACATCCCAGATCTAGCTAGCATCACTACTCAGGAGGAGTATGATGAAGATTATGAAGAGGAACGAGCCACAGAGTACAGATTTCTTCGAGAAGATGAAGAAAGACCTCCTCTACCGACCTTCATATTCAGAGCGTCGACCGATAGAG
>JABAYD010002568.1:4463-21503 GCA_014822095.1 Diplotaxis tenuifolia
GTTGAATTCGGGGAGAAACAATTATTCCTTTTCATTCCTGCTATTTTATTATTGTCTGTTCCTTTCCTATTCGTTCCTTTCCTATTCGTTCCTTTCGTTCCTGTAAAGGTCACCAGTCGGAACCCTAATGTTTTAAATAAAACATCGTTATCACTTATTCACTTATCAGTTTGTTAACAAGAGATTTGTGAAGGAATCTTCAAAGCGAGCCTATGCAAAGTTGACACGTAGGGAATTTTGGATACAAGTCATTTATTGGTGAAATTAAAACACTAGATGACGAGGATCCATCCCAAAGAGAGAGACAGGTAGAAGATTTTTTTCACCTTAAATTATCAAAATAAGTAATCCTCAGTCATTTATGGCATTTGCCTAATTTTACAATTTTGCTAGTATAATGAGCTAATTCACTCTTTATTGTCCTGCAGAGTATTTTGACTATTTAGCTCCCGAATTTTTTTTTATAAGAATTAGAGTTAGTACACTATTATTGTTTCTCTCTGTCACGGACGGCGGCTCTCGTGAGACTTTATAGCTCATATAAAGGACAAAAGTAACGATGTGGTTCAATGGTTGACCATAAAACCAATTATGTGGTTCAATATTTTTAAAAGGTGGTGTGTGACAAAATACGAACTAGTTATGGTCAGCTTAAGGACAATGAAAATTGTACCAAAAATAATTATCATTAATTTATTACATATCGAAACCAACTAATTTTAACGAGAAAATAGAATTTTGTTAGTTTTTTTTTTGTTTTTAGTTTTGGGATATTTGAGGTCTACAAATAGACTCAGACTAATCTCTAAAGGGGTGGTGTAGTCCACGGATGGATTTTCGCTCCGGGTATTTAAATAGGTCCTAAGATATGTTTATATCCGCGTGACCACAAGGTAAAATGTTAGGAGGTAACTTCAAATCTGGATTGCTTAATAAATTCCAAAGCTCGTCTACCACTAGACCACCACCTTTGTAATGAGTATGTTGTAAATTGTAAGTTGTCATCAACTAACTTGCAATGAGTATGAGTTGAGCTACACACCAAAAACATGTTATCGCATAATTAATTACATAAATATGGTGTCGTGTAATGAGAAAAACATATTATATATGCGACATAATTTCTGGAAGCCAAACAGCTCATGAACATGGATCGATGAATGATGAACTGAGCGATGATTACATCAAAAAATCTGATTGATGAATGATAAAATGATTACGCAATGTCTCATATTTGAAAATTTTTGAGAGTAATCGCTCTCAGGCACTCTCACCGAGAACGGTCTTTAACCGCAAGTCTCTTCCACGCCACAACCGAATCTTTGGACAAACCGTTGGATATTTCACTGCACATTTCAAATTATTACCTGTTTTGGAAATAACCAGTGGAAAAGTCAACTCTCTGCGCTTTACCCTCCGGATTCTTTCCCCCGACTTGGGTCGGAGGGACCGTCGCACCGCCGCTAACGCCACTCTACCGACGACCAATGGAGACCAACGCCCGTCTTACCATCTCTGAAGGGCCTCACAAGTAATGAAGCAATCTTCTTAAGCTCTCTTGCTGGGATTCCGGCCTGAAAGTTTGTTTTTTAACCGCTCATACTAAGAAAGCTTTCCCCACTCCTCGTTACAAAGGAAAGCTCAGTTCCAACAAACTCAAAATCTTTACACTGTCCTCCTACATGGCTACTGGAAGATTTTCAAGAGCAGAGAAAGGAAAAAACTTACCACCGGAGGAATGAAGCTCCACGGACAAGACGAGTACAAATCCAGGTCTCTGATACCTTGGATCTCATTAGACAACACTCACTAATCATCATTGGAAGAGTTTCCAACAAGCAAATACAGAAGGTTGGAGCTATCATACCCTAGTTCACAGAACTATGGAAAGATGAGGGCAGACCCATTGGAGCAGATCTAGGGAACGGGATGTTCCAGTTCCTGTTCACGAGAGAAGTTGATCTCCTAGCAGTCTTGGATAGAAGACCTTACTTTTTTGCAAGATGGATGGTAATCTTGCAAAGATGGGAACCAACAGTTTCCACCACATTCCCATCTCCAATCCCCTTTTCGATCACGGTGCAAGGGATTTCGATCCACCTGTGAAAAGCGGAAACCATTGAAAGCCTAGGAGCAGACATAGGAATCTATGAATGCGCAGAAATCACACCTCTATCAGTGAGGATGAGAGTCCAAATAAATGGATTACTCCCACTAATTAAGAGCCCAACGATTGAATACTCAAATGGTGATGAGGTGACCGCCCATTTCCACTTCACCGCAACCAAGAATGGAGGAGAGTATCATAGAAAACCCTATGAGAATGAGAGATATGGCAGACGTTATGATGCACAAAATCAACTGGATGCTAATAGACAAAGGAGATACCTTGATCACCGACCCAATACTGACTTCAACCACAGTCAGAGACATGGGGAAGGACGCCAAGAATGGAGAGCAAAATCTTTCTAGCCAATCTTCTTTCCTCAAACCAACATACGGTGGGACAAAGGAGCAGACGCCTTGATTTAGAGGCGAACCAAATATTGACAGAGGAAGTGCAAGAAAAAAGGAATCAGTCTCATCTGGAAGGCTCTTGGTGCCACCAGAAAGAGAAGTTATGCTACAGGAACCCAGTTTGTACAGCCAGAATGAAAAAGAGGCTTGTAATGAAGCACTAGGGAAAGTGAGAGACTCTATGATCCTCTACACAAAGGTTGCTGATCTGACCGAGAGTGCTGCCAGACGTGAGCGGCTTCGCTTGGCAGAGGAGCGAGGTCAATTGGAAAAATCAGCCTTGAAAATGATCAGAACTAATGTAGAGAATATAGCTGATCATGTGCATAATCAGGGAATCTCACACTCATCAGAAAAAGTTCACGCAACTTTCAGATTGGGACCGCTAAATCCTACAGAAACAAACAAGGAAAAGGAGACTGGTAATGCTATCAACGCACCACATGCTAGCCCAAACGAGGAAAAAATACCAGCAACACTACGTCTAGGACCAATTAGCTCCAACATCCAGCAACAAGAAGCTGATTTGGCCGCTCCAGTGATGAAAAGAAAACCGGGAAGACCACCAGGAAACAAAAATATACAACAAAACACACGGCTCAAAACCGGAACAAGTTCTCGCAAAAGAAAAGTCGCACAAACAAAACTTGCATCAAACCAAAGGAGAACGACCACTGGAAAAGCAAGAAGTACTACTTCTCGGGATTCCGGGAGTAGAGCAGAGTCACACGACAATTCAGAGGATCAGCCTATTCGTAACATGATTCCAGCGG
The DNA here is from genome assembly GCA_014822095.1 of Diplotaxis tenuifolia. Classification (NCBI taxonomy): domain Eukaryota; kingdom Viridiplantae; phylum Streptophyta; class Magnoliopsida; order Brassicales; family Brassicaceae; genus Diplotaxis; species Diplotaxis tenuifolia. Next base: position 7,754 of record JABAYD010002568.1, read on the forward strand.
CAATGAAGAGAAGGATGTATTTTCGAAATCCGTCTTCTCTCGGTCCTTAAAAATTGTGAGCTGGAACTGTCAGGGGTTAGGGAATCTCCGGACAGTGCGACGATTACAGGAAGTAAGGAAAATATGTGCCCGAACATCATTTCCTATGGACCAACTGGTAAGGTGCAGACTTGACCGAGCGGTTGCGAACAGCCTTTGGGCTGAGATGTTCCCTACGGCTAGGCTCCAATATCTTGTATACGAAGTATCAGACCACAAGCCTATTATCTCCTACTTCTAACTAGAAAAAAGAAAAAGACGTGGACAATTTCGATATGATCGTCGATTGAAGGACAACCCGGAAGTAAAGAAACTAGTCCAGGATACATGGTCATCAGCCACTGGCGAATGCATACGGGATATGATAAGTCAAATTAGATCAGCAATCACAGCATGGAGTAAAGAGCAATATGCAAACAGTCGATTGACTATTGAAAAGAAAAAAGAAGAACTGGGAGAAGCAATGACTAGCCCGGTGAATGACTCACTACTTATCCAACAAATCACAAAAGATCTGGACGCAGCCTATGTAGCGGAGGAAGCATACTGGAAACAGAGAAGTAGAATCTTATGGCTCACTCTTGGTGATCGGAATACCGGTTACTTTCATGTAGTTTCCCGTAACAGAAAAGGATTAAATGGCTTCTCAGTGATTGAAGACCTAGATGGCAATATGGTGTACCAAGAGGAGCAAAATTCCGAGGTAATAATCACACACTTACAGAATATGTTCACTGCCACAACGGGAGACAAAGAATAAACCGTTATTCAGGCCTTAAACTGGAGAGTTTCAGATGAGGATAATGAGACGCTAATCAGCGTACCTTCAGCGTTGGAGATTAAAGAAGCAATGTTCTCTATACATGCGGATAAAATTCCGGGCCCGGACGGATTTTCTTCCAGCTTTTTCCACACACACTGGGACTCCATCGGCAAGGAAATTGTGGAGGAAATCCAAAGCTTCTTTATCTCGAGGTCCATGCCGCCACTGATCAACGAAACTTTCGTTAGATTAATCCCAAAAGTACAAAGCCCGCAAACAGTATCAGAGGATCGACTGGTCGCTCTCTGTAATGTCTATTACAAGATCATATCGAAGTTGATTACTAAAAGACTCCAGCCGCTCCTCCCATCTCTGATATCAGAAACGCAGTCTGCATTCGTCAAAAGACGCGAAATATCGGACAATGTCCTTATCACCCATGAAGTTTTGCACTACCTAAAGAATTCAGATGCGGAAAAAGGTGGGTCGTGGCGGTGAAAACTGACATGAGCAAAGCCTATGATCGCCTAGAATGAGACTTCATCCGCCTTGTTTCAGAACGCCTCGGCTTCCATTGCCACTGGATTGAGCTTATTATGCAGTGCGTATCCTCAGTTACATACTCTTTCCTCATCAACGGCTCGCCTAGAGGAATAGTCAAACCTAGTAGAGGGATTCGCCAAGGCGACCCTCTCTCACCATACATATTCATTTTGTGTAGAGAGATTCTCTCGGGTCTTTGTAACAAATCACAAGAAGAAGATACATTGAAAAGCATTAAAGTAGTGTGGGGGTGTCCCCGACTAAACCATCTCCTCTTTGTAGGCGACACCATTTTCTTTGCCGCGGCAAGCGAGAAAGGTATCACGGCACTTAAACAAATCATCATCCAGTACGAGAAGGCTTTGGGCCAATCGATCAATATGTACAAATCCTCAATCACTTTTTCGAGAAGAACCCCCACTGCCCTAAAAGATATGGTTAAAAACAATTTACATATACATAAAGAAGGGGGTGTTGGTAAATACCTCGGCCTCCTGGAGCACTTTGGACGCAAGAAAAAGGATCTCTTCACATCAATTGTCAACCGAGTCGAGCAAAAAGTAAAAAGCTGGTCTAACCGACACCTCTCCACATCGGGTAAAATGACAATGCTGAAAAGCATACTCTCTCCTATACCATCCCACGCAATGCAATGCTTTAAGCTACCAGCATCTCTATGTAGTAGAATCCAATCTATCCTAACAAGATTTTGGTGGGAAAAAGATGACGGGGCTCGGAAAACAGCTTGGATATCTTGGGATACAATGACGCAACCAAAAGACATGGGAGGACTGGAATTCAAATACATTGAGAGTTTTAATGATGCATACCCAGCAAAATTGAGCTGGAGAATCATCAACTTCCCATGTTGCTTACTAAGTAGAGTTCTTAAGAGTAAATACTGTACTCATGAGCCGTTTCTACTCTGCTCGCACAGAAACGCAATAACTCACGGCTGGAGGGGGGTGTTAATTGGGAGAGACCTATTACTACAACAAGCGAGGCGGGTGGTTGGTGATGGAAAAAACATTAACATCTGGTCAGACCGGTGGTTAAGCCTCACCCAACAAACTCGACCAATGGGACCTCCACCCGAAGAACACCTTACAAAAGTCGTTAATGACTTGATGATGCCGGAATCAACAGAATGGGAAGTGGAGAAAATAAAGCGTATCATCCCCCATGCTGAGAACGCTATCCTTACCATCAAACCAAGCACTTTGGGAGCACCAGACAAGCTTGTGTGGTTGGGAACCAAATCAGGAGAGTATACGGTCAAAACGGTGTATGCAACAACCATGAATTTCAACCCAAACTATACTGCACACCAACCACACCAAGGAGAGATAAATTGGAGGAAGAGTGTCTGGAACTTACAAGTCTCGTCAAAGGTTAAGCTATTTATATGGAAGGTTTTCCATTCAGCTTTACCGGTTGGTGAACAACTGGTCCGGAGACATATTGCTACTAATGACAAGTGTAAAAAATGCAATGCAACTGAATCTATCACTCATCTATTTTTTGAATGTCCTTTTGCTAAGGAAATATGGCAAGCGGATTCGGTCATGCCAAGCATTGATAACAGTGGAATCATAGATTTAGCTAGCAATTGGATCAGCCTATGTGTTCGTAAATGTCTCCCTCCCACAGGTTTGAGTGATGGCTGCTTAGCCCGTGGATCTTGTGGCAAATCTGGAAAGCTCGAACAGACTGACGTTTGAAAACAGAGCATCCTCCCCAGCAGACACTTTACCAATGACGATTAGAGCAGCAAAGGAACGGACAACGAATCAAGTGAAGCACCACCATACAAAGGGGTGCCCAAAATCTCCAACACCCACACCAACAGACTGCACCACGGTCAGATCGGATGCGGCATGGAACGGAGATAAGCAAGTTGCAGGGCTTGGATGGATAATCGAAGACCATATCAGGAAGCGCACATTCTCAATGCCAGCGCAATGGGTCGGGTCTCCGCTCATGGCAGAAGGGCTGGATTTACGAGAAGCAGTGACCAAGTGCTACGATCTAAGATACACAAAAATTGTTTGTGAATCAGACTCTTCTCAGCTTATTCAAGATGTCAATTCCACCGTCGCAAGCTTGGAGCTATACGGCATTGTGGCCGACGTAAAGACGATGACCTCTTCTTTTGAGTTTATTGTATTCCGTTGGATTTCTCGTGTGAGGAACAATGAAGCTGATGTATTAGCTTAAAGTATTTTGGCATATGAACTTGTAGTAATGGTCTTTGACTAACCACTGTGAGGCTTTTAATATAAGTTGTGTTTCAAAAAAAAAGAATGATAAAATGATTGTTTAGTAATCATATTTAACAATTTACTGATGACATGATCGTTTAGTGCACTTTAACCACTTGTTGTAAAATGTAACTAACAAAGAAGTTATTGTAATTAGTTACTTGAAATCAGTTATTTTACTACTCCATTTCAGTGGATTTACAATGGAACAACAACCGACTGGAATACAAACAATTACAAGAAGGTTACTAATCATTTTATCGATTAGTTGCAATATGAGTAAGATAAATTATAATAATACTTTTATAACGAGAATTTGGGACAAAATACTAACTCTGAGATAAACCAACCGATCAAGTATAATTACCACGTAAGCCTACCACAATTTCCAGCATAGTTGAACCACGGTGAAAAATAATATGTTATGAATGATGCCACATTTAATCAAAGGGTTTTTGCGAAAAATGACCCAAAACTCCAAGTCAAACATAACACTAATTTTTTTTTGAACATATCATTTGTTCAATCCACCTCAAAATTTTTGATTATTTACAAAAAGTGCCTTTATTTTTATTTCTTTTCGAAAATAAGTGTTTTATTTTCTCATTCTCATCTTCATCAATTAATCACAAAAATACCCTTGCTATCAATTCACTAACAATAATGAACAATTAAAATGAAGCTCTAAATGCATCTAAAAATGAAATTTACTCATTCAATCTCCTAACATATGCTCAAAACTACATATCTCTCACATATTCATCCAAAAAACCTAAGTTTTTTTATTCTAAAGTTTTTAAGGGTGATATAGTAATTTGTTTTTTTCAAACAGGTCATATAATAATTCAAACTCACGATTCCTGATCACTAACGATTAAATAGTTGTTCTAGTAAATTTGTGTGTGCTTAGAGAACTAAAAAAACTCTCTCAGTGGTTGAAGGTATGAATTAAAAAATTTCCCAGATTTGTTCGTTAGAAGACTTACGTGTAAATCTTCGTAAGTCTGCTCAGTCCACGGAAGTCTTCTGATAAAAAAATATGTTAATTTTGCAATTGAATTTTTGTGTGATTTTTAGAGAAGACCGTCGTGAAAGTTTTTTCAACTTTTACATTAATTCTGCTTCCTAGCAGTGGAAGTCTGCGTATATTACATCTGCAATTAAAAATTTAGACTTAAAACATTTAAGTTTAAATTTGGAAGACTTCCGGTAAGTCTTCTCAACAAAAGTAAAATATAGTTAATTGCAAAAAGTAACCTACACAAAATTTCACCGATAGCGAGCATGATTAATGTAAAAGCTGATAAGATTTCCAGGCAAGTCTTCCAGTGGAAGACTTAACAGGAAATCTTTCTAGAAAGTCAAATTTTTTACACAGGTTGTTCAATTGCAAAACTAACATGTTGATCCGAGAGACTTCGAGGTAAGTCTTCTCTGATATTTTTGAGAATTTTTGTATTACAAAAGTAAACCAATATTTACAAAGGAAGACTTCTTTAGAAGTCAGCTATCGTTTCCTTTGTAAATTTTCAATTGCAAAAATGACCTAAATGGAAGACTTTCACGAAAGTCTTCTGTACCTGAAAGTGTTCTACAACAATGTATAATAACCTTTCATTTTCTTCAAATTTAGAATGATTGTTTAAGATTTTATTGTTAATTAATGTGTTTTAGATAATGTTTGGGGTTCTAAATGAAATTCATAACTTAATTGTTGATAATTATGAGGTTACCACCTTTTATGTTTTTAATGTTTATAGCTAATTTGAGAAGACTTATTAAGTTACCACCGTGGAAGTCTTCCATGTTAGTTTTGTAAACCTGTATTTTTAAGAATGTTAAGTAAATTAAGATAAGTTTTTTAACTTTTAAAATCGTTAAATAAATTGAAGAAGATTCTAATGTGTACATGAAAACAAGGTTGGAAGAGTTAACCTATTCATTATATCTTAGTTGTTATAATTACAAAATTTATTGATTTTTTTTTCTTAAAAATTTTATTGGTTTTACTTCTTAGAAGTTAAAAATGATAAAAAAGTTATTGTTAGTTAATGAGAAGAAATTGTTTATAGTTACAAACTTATATTTTTTTGCAAAGTATGAGAGACCCAAAGATGAGAAAAACTACAAAATGAACATCATGTTTTGAATCTGAAGGCCATTGAAATTTTTTATTTCATTGGTTTGTAAAAGTGAAAAACATATTGTTACCACATATATTACATCTTGAGAAACATCATTACTGATTTTACAAATATATAACCATATTCTTATTCTACTCTTGTTTACTTTAATAATGTCAAGTAATTTTGACAATAAACATATTTACCATATTTTCATTAATATTTGTTTCAAATTTACAAAAACAAAATCACCACTAAAGAATACACATACGCATCACAAAACAGACCACAAATAAAATTATTATAAATCATTCCTCCGTAAAGACAAGTTTGGACATCACTTGATATGAGAAAAGACTTACCAGAAGACTTGGAAGTATTCTGAGTCTTCTAGCGCATTATTTGTTAAGAAATTTCCAAGAAGACTTCTATAAGTCTTCCAAAGTCTGACTCATATTTGAACAACTTACAAATAAAAAAATGTGATAAAACTTGCAAAAATAAAATAAATTTGTAAGAAAGAAATGAGTAAAAGAATGAGAAATTGATGTAAAGTTTAGTGTTTTCATGTTTAAAAATATTAAAGAGGGTTTGGAGAATTTTAGTTTGAGAAAAAGATAAAAGCTTTATGCAACAAAAGATTACTAAATGAAAAAAAATCAAACATGGAAACTTATTAAAACGCTCAGATTTGTTGTAAAAAAGATACGTGGAAGAAGACTCAAGACTACGTTAGAAGACTTCTAGAAAAGTCTTATGAACGTCTTCTATAAATCTTTCAATGTCTGAATCAGATCTCACAAAACTTTCTTATACAAAAACGTTCAAATGAAATCAAAACAGAATAAAACAAAAAAAAACTTAAATAATAACTAAAACAATTACATTATGTTGAATCTATAACTTATTAGAATTTAACATATAAAAACACAAAAATACATATCAAATTTATAGATCCACCTTTAAATGTGTGAAAGATGACAACTATGTAATGCAAAACTTGCAAAAATAAGATAAAATAATGATAAACACATAAAAATGAGAAATTGATATAAGGTTTGGTGTTATCAAATTCAAATAGTTCTGAGAGAGATTAGAGAATTTTAGAGTGAGAAATATTACATTTTTGTTGCATCCATTTGAGAGGAAGAAAGAGAATGTGTAAATTTTATCTTTATATAAGAAGACAAATGTTCAAATTCGTTAAATATTTTCGATACAAAAGAGTTTCATGAAAGTTTTCCAAAAGTTTTTCTAGACCCTAATACACTAGAAGATTTTCTTTGAAGACTTATGGAAGACTTATTGGAAGATTTTAGGCGGGAACCCTAAATTCTTTTAAAATTTTAAGCGGAAAATTATTGTTAAGTCATTCAGTAAATCTTCTAGTGCATTATATCTTCAAAATTTAAGTCTTCTAAAACTCCAAAATATATATATATATATATATATATATATATAGATATAGATATAGCTAAATCACATACAAAAACTTTCTTAAACCCAAAATAAACTTATAAAGTGTTTAATACAAAACTAAAGACATATAGGTCAAATTTAGTTTTAAACAAAAAAATTCCACAATCTAACTTTAAAACACATACAATACTATAACATATTTACCAAACCCTAAACCAAAACAAAATATCAGGTCTAACTTACATTCACTCATCTATGTTGAAAACAATTCAATAATTTAAATTTACATCACTTACAAATATCTATAATTAGATGATTATTATTTTTCCTCTATCAAAATAATTTTTATGAAATTTATAAATTATTTTAAAAACTAATATACTAGAAGACTTTCACTCGAAGACTTATGGAATACTTATTGGAAGACTTAATTTTGGAGGAAAAACCTAAATTCTTATAAAATTTTAAGCGGAAAATTACTATTAAGTCATCTAGTAAGTCTTCTATTGCATTATATCTTCAAAAATTTCAGTCTTTTAAAACCCCAAAATCAAATATATAACTAAATTACATACAAAAACTTTATTAAACTTAAAATAAACTTATAAAGTATTTAATATATACAAAACTAAACATATATAGATCAAAATTAGTTTAAAAAAATAAGATTCCACAATCTAATACTAAAACACACATACAATACTATAACATATTTACCAAACCCTAAACCAAAGAATATCATGACTAACTTACATTCACTCATCTATGTTGAAGACTATTCAATTTTAGTATATCCAAATTTACATCATTTATAAATTACATAATTATATGATTATGATTTTTTACTAATCAAAATATTTTTCTAAAATTTATAAATTATTTTTAAAATCTTCATCATGAGAAGTTTTTCAGGTAAACTACAATGCTAGTTTTTTGTTTGGTCATGAGAAAAGATGTTTGTAATTTCACTAGTCTTTTGAATTATTTTTGCATTTGATTGAAGTTGGGATATATCTTTGCATTTAAAATCAAGTTTTTAGTCATATAAATCCCCTTTTAACCAAATGGTGATATCTAGTGGTAAGAACAAATAATTTGAATAAGATTTAAATTCTTCGGTTTTGAATTCAGCTTTTTCATAAATTAAGTTAATACCATCTAGCCAGGCGGAAATGAGGTTACATCTAAGAATTCATTAGAAAATTTATGGTTTAATTAGGGGTTTAATTGCCAAATAGCCCAAAAAAAGGAAAATTAGATTTTGGGAGAGAAAGTAGAGAGAGATAAGAAGAGAAGGTAGCAGAGAGGGGGGGGGAATTTTAGTTAGTTTGTGAATTTGTGTTTTTTTATGTCTATAAGGTGCAATTTCTGTTAATTAGTTGCCATGAGTTTTGTCCTTTTCGAAGGATAGGTAAAACAAAAATTATATAAAAAATTTAGAAAACAAATCTCCTTCATGTCCATAGGAGTTTTGGTCGAGTAAAACTAGTAATGTTCAAGAAAATTTTAGCGATAAAAGCACTTTATAAGAGATTTCTAATTACACAACTATTAGACTGATTTTTTAAACTCATGCACCGATTAATAGCTGAGTCTATCGCCATCTGTTCTGCCCTCCTTTTAATATCAAGGATTTGGGCTTCCCAAAAATCTGCATCAAGTAAGAGTGTCTAAGTGATCTTAGTAGCAATTTCTCGAAGGCTCTTCCAGTGGATATCTATAGAATATTAAACTTAGAACTTGAAACTTTAAGAGAAGAAAATGAGTTGAATAGTTCTTGTTATTAAACTTGAAAGATTACAGAAGTTTAAATAGAATTGGAAGCAACAAACACAACGTAAAAACCTCAACTTTTAACTACTCAGATCCTAAGAAATAGGACTGCTTACTTCGCAAGAATAGACTAAAAACAAAACAACTTATTCCACAAGACTAGGAACAGCTCAAGACCAAGTCATGTGCTTCAATCCCTCCCTTTAACTGCAAACACTCGGTTTCAGTTTACTTCTTCATTCAAGACCACACCCAACATCTTCCTTAACTTCTCAAACACGTCTAGCTTCACCGGCTTGGTTATGATGTCTGATATCTGTTCTTGTGTGAAGCAATTGTCCAAACTGATCACACCCTCACTGACAAGTTCACGCAAGAAGTGATACCTTACACTGATATGCTTGCTCTTTCCATGTAACACCGGATTTCTTGAGAGCTTGATTGCAGAACTGTTATCACAGAACATAGTGATTCCTTCCTCTTGATCTAAGCCAATCTCACTGAGAACATTCTTAGCCATATTGCTTGACAAGCACCATAAGATGCAGACACATACTCTGCCTCTGCAGTGGAGAGTGTAACAATGGGCTGTTTCTTTGATGCCCATGAGACATCTCCACCACTCTTCATGAGAGTGTATCCGGAAGTACTCTTTCTATCATCCTCATCATCTGCATAATCACTATCCACATAGCCAACTAGACTCGCATCTCCACCTCTTCTGTACTGAATACCATACTCTCTAGTTACTTAAACATACCTCACGATCCTTTTTTTGTTGCAGACAAGTGTGATTCACCCGGTTTCTCCATGTATTTGCTTACCAGATTGACTGAGTAGCTAAGGTCTGGCCATGTAGCAGTTAGATACCTGGACTGCCCACTAGTTGCTAGAACAAAGTAGGATCAACACTGGCTCTATCTCCATCTTTGATTAGCCTGTTACCAGGCATTATTGGGTTTCTCACTGCATTGCATTCCTCTATACCAAACTTCTTTAGCGTGTCCTCCGCATACTTCTTCTGGCTGATAAAAATGCTATGATCATCTTGAATTACTTCCACACCTAGAAAGAATTTCATCCTTCCAAAATCAGTCATGGCAAACTCTTCTTTCATAGAGATCTTAAACTTCTTGAGAAGCTCATCAGAGTTACTTGTATAAATCAAATCATCACATAGAGACTGATGATAAGAATACATTCCTTTTCAGTTTTCACAAACAAGGTATGCTTACAGTAGTATTTCTTGAAACCTTCCTTGACAAAGTATCCTTCAATCCTGCTATACCAAACTATTGGAGCTTGTCTCAGACCATACAAAGCCTTATTTAGCTTGTATACCTTTCCTTCATCTTCTCTGCACTCAAAGCCCTTTGGTTGCTCAACGTACACATCTTCATTTAAATCTCCATGTAGAAATGTACTCTTCACGTCAAGTTGAAGAACTACCCATCCTTGTTGAGCTACCAAACCGAGAATCAACCTTATTGTATCCCATCTTGCCAGGAGAAAAGACCTCGTGAAAGTCCACTCCATGGGTCTAATGAAACCCTTTTCTACAAGCCTTGCCTTGAACTTTTCTACATCTCTTTTCTTGTTGAACTTGGTTTTAAAAACCAATTTTACACCAATCACCTTAGCACCATCCGGCAAGTCTACTAACTCCCAAGTGTTGTTATCATTGATAGAATTTATCTCAGCCTCCATTTCCTTCCTCCACTTCTCGTGTCTTACAGCCTCTTCAAACTTCTCTGGATCATCTTCTCCAATAAACAACACCATGAACTCATTCTCGTCTTCTTCAATGATCATGCTCAACCCTTCAGAGACATAAGTTTTCATCCAAGTTGGTCTTTGTGTGTTTCTTCCAGCTCTGTTTGATCATGAACCTCCACTTGATCTAGTATGAGATTCTTCATTATTTGTGTCCTCATCTGCAACTGCTTGTTCATCAGTAAGATCATCTCCTGCAGTTTCTTCTTCATCATGGGTTTCTGGTGTTTCTTCTCTATCCATTGCATGTGTTTCTTCCTCCACATCAGTAATGTCTTTTAAGACTTCATCGTCATCAAACTTCTCTTCCCAACTCCTCTGCTTTCCTTCATCAAATCTAACATCTTTACTGATTATGATCTTCTTTGTTGTGGGATCATAGAGACGATAAGCCTTTGACTCCTTTCTCACACCAAACAATACACACTTAATGCTCTTATCTTCTAGCTTGGTCCTTTTCTCATATGGAACCATAGCATAAGCTAGACATTCAAACACTCGAAGCTGATCTAGCGATGGTTTGTGCTTGCTCCATTTCTCTGATGGAGTGACTTCTCCTAGTATAGCAGTTGGACTTCGGTTCAGAATGTGGACAGCATATTGTGTCGCCTCAGGCCAAAACTTCAAAGGAACTCTCATTCCAAATAGCATGTGATCTCACTCAAATTACCCTAAAGAGTGAATACTCTCTCAAATAAGAGGTTCAATGTAGTATTTAGGGATCAAATCATGAGGAAATAGGGAACCAAATAAATCTAATTTATAAGTCTAGGTTATGATGGTTTTAATTAAAATGCAGATTAAAAAGAAGACAATAAAGATTAGTCAGAACTATCGCTCTACTAATGAGAATTGAGGGGTTTTGGAGCTTAAGAGAAATGAGTTAGACTTAGGGTTTTTATTCAGGTCTTAGAGATTATAATCCTATAGGTGCTAACAGTTGTTTGCATGATACATTTGAGCTCAACAAAATAAGAACAAGTCCATCAGCTTTCGCATGTTTGAAGAGGAGTCTATTAACTATAACTAGAGATCCAACAAGGCTGATCCGACTAAGGCACGTCAGATCAATAGAAGCGTCAATCGATTATTATTGACTAATATCGACCAATACGCCTTTCGCTCTGTCGATCGATTATCCTATAGTGATATCGATCGACGCACTTGTAGTTAAGCTTTATGTGCGGGTTGATTAAGGCTCACTTAAGTATTATTTAGATTATCTATCGCTACACCTAACAATAAATAGTTTGACATGAAAGATTTGGGGTAGTGTTGTTTGAGGTTGCTCAATACATCATAATTCCTTAGATCAAGTTTCTAGGTGGCAATCTCATAGAAAATAAGCATTAATAACAATCCTAATCAATAAGTATCACAACTAGTAATCTTATAGTTGGGGGCTAATCCCCTCAATCTATTTAAACCCTAAACCTAACAAGTGAATTACTCAGATGGCTAAGTAAGACATAACACAAAGAAGGTAAATAAATTGCATAGATAAAATAGATAAAAGTAATGGAGTTCCAATCACAAATCTCTCTATGATCTTCTCTCCAAACCTATGAATCCTAAAACCTTTTGTGGTGAAAATAAGAATACAGAAAAACTTTCTTTTCCCTAAACACTTTGGCAAAGTATAAATACTAGGGTTTAAAACTCACCAGGGGTAAACTCGTAAATAGGTGAAATCATGGGCTTCAAGTCGGCTGAATCACGTATTGGAATTATGTTCCTTCGGTGTCGATCGATGTCACAGGTTGATCAATTATTAACTCTCCGTGTCGATCTTAAGCAAGAGTCGATATCAACTTCGGATGATGTCTTTTATTATGCTCTAAAATGCTCCAAAGACTTCACTGTCTCCCAAATCACTCATGAACCTATAAATATGCTAATACTACCATAGAATATAATAAATAGATATTAAAACAGTCATATACCATGGCTAAAAGAGGGTTAAATCCATGGTATATCAGCATGCATCTCACCATGTTCATGATGCTTATGTTCTTCCTCTCTGCAATTCCGTTTTGTTGTGGTGTGTACGCCGCAGTGAGTTGTCTTTTGATGCCACTGTCAACACAGAAGACTTGGAACGCTTTTGAGTTGTACTCTCCACCCCTATCAGTTCGTAGACACACCAACATCTCATGTTTCTCTTTCAGCTGCCACTTTAAAATCCTTAAATACTCTCAGTGCTTCTGATTTTCCATTGAGAAAACATGTTCAACACTTTCTACTAAAATCATCAATGAAGTTTATGATATATCTCTTCCCACTTTCTGAGATTGGTGAGATGGGACAGCATATGTCACTGTGAACTAGCTCCAATGTCTTCTTTGATCTCCACTCACTGTGCTTCGGTATGTTTGCTCGATTCTGCTTCCCCTTCATGCACACTTCACAGACTGTTCCATTGTTTGTGATCACAGGAAGACCAGCAACCATCTTCTTCTCTGCAAGTGTGGCTAGAGCAGTGAGACTCAGGTGATCAAACATCTTATGCCATGTTTCCTCTGGTGTCCCATCAGTACTATGTACTTGGTTTACTTCCAGAACTTCTTTGGACTCCAACACCGTAGCTAGGATGACAAACACACGGTTGATAGACATTTTTGAATGCATGATCATTCGCTTTTGGTGTTTATGCCAAACTCTGCACTCATTGTCTTCAATGAAAATCTTCAAGCCCTTCTGCTGCAATTGGCCCACGCTTAGAAGGTTGTTTCTCGGTCCTGGTACAAAGTAAACTGAGGAGATTACTTGCACAATACCATCAATCTCTAATCTTTAGTCTCCTTTTCCCTTCACTTGTATTCTTCTATCATCACCAAGCTTTACTTGTTGTCTGAAACCTTCATCAAGATTGACAAACCAACCTTTGTTTCCACACATATGATTCGAGCAACCTGAGTCCAAATACCACACTAGCTCCACTTTCTTATCCGCCACTGCCATCAGTAGTACATTGATATCACTCAAATTACCCTAAGGAGTGAATTACTCTATCAAATAATAGGTTCAGTTGTAGTACTTAGGGATCGAATCACGAG
>JABAYD010002580.1:0-22830 GCA_014822095.1 Diplotaxis tenuifolia
TCTGCTAAGAGACTTGCGATAATCATGCCCTTAGATCGTTAAATCCTAGAGCTCGACCAGCCGGTCCGTAGTTATAGTTCCTTTATTTCATAAAAACAAAAGAATATATTAGAAACAACTGAAAACAATATACTACTAAAAGAATTTTTTTATGATTAAAATTTTATAAAATTGGTTTTTGTCTTTATTTAAAGTGTTTTAATATAAATCAGTAATCCGAAATTTGTGATGATGATTGCTTTACATTAATTTTTAGTTTTTTTTTTTAATTTTAGATTTGGTTTTAAATTTTGGTTTTTGGTTTTTAGTTTTTAAATTTTTACTTTTAATATTTAGTTTTTGGTTATGGTTTTAGTTTTTATATCGGTTGTGTTTGCTTGAATTGATATTACCAACAAACAAATCCTACATAATCGAACATCTAATTTAAAATTGAAAATGTCAATTTTTTAAAAAAAATTGCAATAGTTTATTTTGTAAATAAACAAAAACAAAAATCTAACCTCTGTTTTCAGATATTGGTTTTAGTTTTTAGTTTTCAGATTTGATTTTTAGTTTTTCTTTACATTTAATTTAAAAAAAATCAGTAAATTATTTAATAAAAATAAAACAAACAGTATATCATGATTTTTAAAATTTATTGGTTTCATATAATTAGTAGATTTGCTTATTTGCTAAGGACTGTTAAGATATGAAATCTATTGGTTTCATATAATTAGTAAATTTCCATAATTCATATTTTGATGATATTTAAATATACATATTGATTGTGTTGGTTTAATTAAAGTAATACGGTTCAACTAACTATATGTCATATATCATTTGTAACACTCTAGAAAGAGTCCAAATTTAAATGAGAACTTATATCAATAGATAAAAGAATAACTTTGTTTTAATAGAGTAGATATTCGCTTATGATTAATATATTCTCTCTACTCATGAAATGAACCAATGATAGTAAATATAAACATACCACGAGAGTTGAATTGGACCTCTTCCATGGTAAGTCTTGTTAGAGAAACAAGGCCATTCCGTATTAAAATTCAGTGTTATTCAATTCATGAGTGAAATTCAAGTTTTAAAATCTGGTGTTATTCAACTTTTGAGGATTTTAAAATTTTGTATAATATAAATGGATTTCAAATCCTCACTAATGGAGTCTAATGAATAAATGACTGAACTTAAAATCCAAAGGATATTGCAGAGATTTTAGAATCATCAATTTTAACAATGTTAAAATTTGAAAATTTGATGGATTGTAAAATATTTAAAATTAATTTTAAATCACTAATTGAATAACACCTCCTAATACTCTCAAAATGTTTTTACACAAGATTTTTCAGTCTCCACAATAGACTTTAACCAGCATGGCACCATAGAATATAACTACCCAACAAATTTATTTATAGTCTTCGGCCAAGGATAAACATCAACAAATAAAGGCGCTGATTGCAATAAATGGGAAAAGTCAACAAAAATGAACTATTCTGAAAAAACTAAAACGTTGGTCATGGAACAGAGACCATATAATAAAAAACAAACAATCTTGTCAATATAATCATTGAATGATATAGTGTGTGCACATTTTAATGCGAATTATACGACTAGAATCAATATGACGGACGCTCTTTTATGCGGTCAACGGTGTTGTATCGATATAACAAATATTATTTGAGTCTTATTGTTTTGAAGACCCATTACCTTGTTTTTCCTTCATTATGTTTGGGTAAATATTTTCATTGATGTCGAAAATATACAAAAGTTTCTAGTTTGGCAGCTAAGTACTTGCTAACATATAAAAGGTATTTAATGGAAAAATCCATAAAAAATTTAAGAGATTAGTTTCACATTACCAAGTGCGTGGTAAATAAAGTAATGTCATAGCTCATTCAAACTTATGTCTTAGTTTTCCACCTCAAGTTCTAATATTATTATTAAATTATGAGCACATATAAGCATGTCCAAAATTCATTATAAATTTTAGGCTAGATTTTATTTTGAGATGTATTAAAACAAGTGAAAAGAGGCGCATATTTATCTCACCATCCCAACATGAACACTTGCACACGTGTTACTCTGATGTTAAAATTATCTTGTAATAATTATTTTGTTGTTGTTATAGACTTTATTGTTAATTTTCAGTCCTTTTAGGAGTATATCCACCAAACAAACATGCTTTTGAAATTTGTTTTGAATTTTGTAAATATATTTAGATTTTGCTTCTTTTTTTCTTCAAAGTATCGAAATTAATTTTTACATCTAATTTATTCATATAGTTTACCATACAACATGTATATGTGATAGCTACTTGACTCAATTTCATTCAAACAAAAGTGTAACTATTCTACTAAAAATACAAGAACAAAAACCACATTAGAATTTGGATCAAACTGTAACTATTCCACTAAAAAAATGATCTGCCAGATTGCAATATTTAGAATTTGGATCAATCTTCTAACAATGTTGGATTATAACAGATTTCATATCAAGCTTAAAATTACTTTATTTTTGTAGAAGAGATAAATTAAATCAAGAAGAAGAGAGAACACACAGAGAACATTTAAATTACTTTGGTGAAGTAGAAAAGAAGAGAAGACTTCAAAATAAACTAAATGCAAAAAGAAAATGGGATTTTTTTTTCTAAAACACTAAGAAACGACATATACATTTCATAAAACAAGTTTAAAAATGCAAACATTCTAATATAAAAGGGAAAAGATTCAAATTTCACCTATTTCTTGGAAGAGAGGATGAATCAAGATAAAGCAAACACTCTTTAACCAAGAGAATATCCAGATTATGTTTTTGGTAAAAGAGAAGAATACGATCAAGCAGAAGCAAATATTTCAAATGAAGGAAAACATGTGACTCATTGAAAAAATATGGAAAACTTTGACAAGTTAAAATGACAATTATCACATGTAATAGTGAACATGAACACATGCATACGTCTTACTCTAATGTCAAACTTATCATGTAATGGTTCTTTTGTTATTGTGGTAGACTTTATTGTTAGTCTCCAATCTCTTTAGGAGTATATCTGGAATTTATTTTGAATGTTGTAAATATGTTTAGATTTTGCTCAGATTTTGCTTCTTTTTTCCTTTAAAGTATCGAAATCATTTTTACATCGAACTTCTTCATGTACTCTACTATACAACATGGATATGTGATAGCTACTTGACTCTATTTCATTCAAACAAAACTGTAATTATTTCATTAATAGATTGAAATGATAAAATAAAATGAATTTCCAAAATAATAGATTGAAATGATAAAAAATCATGAAATTAAAAATACATCCATAGGAAATCATTCTCTGTGGTCAATCGAGATTAGATGTGCTAGATTTATATTTGAGTTAAAGATAATCACATATTTCTTTACCAAATACACTTAACAACAACTAAAAAAACTTATAAGAAAACCTTAACAACAACTTGTAAACAACAACAATCTTTTTTCTTCTAAACTACATGCCATTGTTGGCTAGTTTAAGCGACACAAAGTTTTGAACTCTGTAAACATATTCAGATCTCACTCCCAATTCTATCCCATTTTCCTTCAAAACATCGAGATCATTTTTCACAT
Source organism: Diplotaxis tenuifolia (assembly GCA_014822095.1). Classification (NCBI taxonomy): domain Eukaryota; kingdom Viridiplantae; phylum Streptophyta; class Magnoliopsida; order Brassicales; family Brassicaceae; genus Diplotaxis; species Diplotaxis tenuifolia. The sequence goes on from JABAYD010002580.1 coordinate 3,592, forward strand.
CTAGGCTCTTCACATAAGCTACCATATAACATGTATATGGAATGGATGCTTGACCCCATGTTATCCAATTAAAGCTGTAATTGTTCCACTAAAAATATAAAAATAGAAATCACATTATACATCTTGCCATCAAAAATATCTTACAACAAAAAATCAAACAATGTCCCCTAAAATGGTAGATTAAAAGGATAATAAAATGAAAACAAGAAATTAAAAATACTTCATACCTCTATAATAAAGCCTTCAGCGTGATCAATTGGGATTAACCTTCCTCCATTTGTTTTTGAATACAAGATGTTTCCATTGTGCCTATCATTGTTTCCAAAGCGGATGTCAAGCACACTCATCCTCTGAACATCCTCAGTACTAAACACTTCTTTCCTTGGTGTCCACTTTTGATTCATAACATATTTCTGAAGTGAACCATTCTTGCAGTCTTTTGTTTCTCCATTAATGAATGTGGCACGTGTAAAGCTTGTAGGTGGTACACGTCTGAATCCTTGGTGATCTAAAACAAATGCCGCGACTTCTCGATTCGCTTTATAACATTCGTTCTTCACACCACGATTAAAAGTTTCTTCGTCATTGGGTTTGAACACAACTATGTCTTCATGGGAACTCTTCATACAATACCATAAACTCTTTCCTTAATAACTTCAGCATACATGATATCCTCTATCCCCATCACAGTCAAAACAATCTTAGACAGTTTGTTAGCTACATACTCTTCAACCAAACAACTTTGGTTTTCCATTACCTACAATATAATCACCACACACATAAATATTGTTCACACCCATATAGTCATGAGATATCATATCAGACTATCAGTGTATGCAAAAAAAAAAATCAAATTCGTTTTTACTTCTTAGTTTCTTTCCTGAGGCATATTTTGTTTTCGTATTCTTTCTTCTTCATACATACATGAGCTTTCAATTACAAAACAACAAACAATTTCTAATTACTCTAAATGACACCAATCCTATTTATACTAAACTACATGCCATTTTAATCTATTTTAAATGACAAGACGTTTTGTCTTTAAAATAGTAAACAATGTTAGTTTTCTTTTCAATATTTTTTTCATACTTAAAATTCTACATTTTCTACATAGTCACTTCACTCTTTGATGTTTGCTTAAACACATATTCCTCTACCAAACAAATTTGATTTTCCATTGTCTACAATTTGATCATCACACACATTTATACAATTGCATATCTAAAGAGTCATGAATAGTAATATATCAATGTATGCTTAAAAATCAAGTTCTTTTTTATATGATCTATTAAATTATTAACAAGAAACAATCACCATGTAAAAAGTCATAATAAAAATCAGTATCATCAATATTATCTCTGGATATATGTTTTCTATCTAATTACCCTTACATTAGTTGTACGATTTCAAAGTAAATTGATTATATACATATAAGTATACATTTAATTATATTATTCTCCTCAAATTTTTAAATCTATACCATGAAATAAAATAAACTCACAAGAAAATATTCAAATCACTTTTAAGTATATTATTTTGTATAATTATAAGAGAAGATGATTATTGCTATGAATATATACATGTCGTTCTTATTTTTTGTAAACTTATGGATGAGAAAGAAAAAACATACAAATTTTGTGCATTTAAGTGTTTGAAACAATCTTTAATGTTAATATAAATAAAAACAATTCAAATTATCTTTTTTGTTGGAAAATAAGAATCAAGATCAAGCATACACTCTTACGTGAATAAGATAATAGTCAAACTATTTTTCAGTTGGATGAAGAAGATCAAAATCAAATAAAAAAAAGAATTATGAAAACCTACCAAATCAAAGAAAGTTTGAGACTCACCACAAGAAGAAAAAAAGTTTTCATAAGTTGAAATGGCAATTATCACTACAAGGTAGTGTTGATTTGCTCTTGAGTACAACTTCACTTTTCATCAGAGTCATCACGTAATCATATATTGACCAAATTCAAACTTTAATATGTCCTTTGTACTTAGCGTAATGTATTGATATTTCATATTAGTTGAATTATAATCTTTCAAAATTTTAATTCTGAAAATATATACAAATTTTCTTAATCTATTAAAAATTATAAAATATATTTATATCCACTTAATTGTCTATATTATAAATCTAATATTATCGTTTACAATATCAAATCAGATTGTTTTGTCTAGATGGCTTGTCTGCCTATAAAAAATATATGTTTGATCATATTTCCAAAGCATGAGTAACACTCACTAATATATTCTCTGAATTGTGGTTATTTCTACTTTTTTTATGATTTCCTTTGGGAAACAAGTTTCTTTCAGACATTTTTTTTTGATAAATTGTTCTTTTTTTGTGCATGTGGTACATAAACGTTAAATTATAGAAAGATGCAATTTTAAAGTACTACATGTAAAGAAGTTTGTTGTGAAGAAAGTTTATTTATTAAAAATGCCGTACATGTACTTGATCATTAATATTGCATACGTTACATGTATGAGGTACTTGATCATCATATCATATGTAATTATATTAGAAATTATATGATGATGCAATTGGTGATTTATAATGTGTTAACAAAAAAAAACGTGAAACTACATACAGTTTTCAGCTAGACTAAACTACAGCAAATCTTAAGAAATGTAAACTACACACCGTTTTTAACAGCTTAAATGGCACCAAAGACTTATTTTCATTGTATAATAACAGCACGCCATGTTAATGTTAAACGACACCAATCACATTTCGTCTAAACTTACATGCCGTTATTAGCTAGTCAAAACGACACAAAGTTTCCTCCTTAAACCCTACTATCACATCGCTCCTTCCCTCAACATCTCGATCGATTACTCAGAGAAGAACAAATCGTTTGATCTTTCCCAAGAGTTTTAACTATAAGAAGATGAACTTCCGCAGTCTGATATCCTCCGGTTCCCGCCTCGGTAAGAGGTTCTGCGCAACCGTTTTCTCTCCGGCGTCTTCATCCGGCGTAGAAGCCTCTGTTTCCGCTCCTCCTCCGATTGCGGCGTCAAGGCAGAGAGATATCTACAAGAAGCTTTCGAAGCTTAGTGTCACCGGAGGGACGGTGACACAGACGTTGAATCAGTTCATCATGGAAGGTACTCCGATCAGAAAAGACGATCTCTTTCGCTGCGCTAAGGACCTTCGCAAGTTCCGTCGCCATCATCACGCCCTTGAGGTCTCTCTCTCTCTCTTAATCCAAAGCTTTGAGATTTTAGGGTTTAGTAAAGCTTTGATCTTTTAGGGTTTAATTGGCTCTGAGTTGTTAGGTTCAATAAAGCTTTGATCTTTTAGGGTTTAATTGGCTCTGAGCTTTTAGGGTTTAATAAAGCTTTGGGCTTTTAGGGTTTAATTGGCTCTGAGCTTTTAGGGTTTAATAAAGCTTTGGGCTTTTAGGGTTTAATTGGCTCTGTATTCATTGTTGAATGATATTTTAGAACGAAGATGAGATTTTTATTAATGTTTGAATGATAAATTTTCAGATCTTTGATTGGATGGAGATGAGGAAGATGACATTATCAATCGCTGATCATGCAATTCGCGTAGATCTAATCGCAAAGACTAAAGGCTTAGAAGCTGCTGAAATCTACTTCAAAAATTTAGAACCTTCCACAAAGCATCATCAGTCTACTTACGGAGCTCTCATGAACTGTTACTGCGTAGAACTCAAGGAAGAGAAGGCAAAGACCCATTTCGAGAAGATGGATGAGCTCAGCTTCGTTAACAACTCGTTACCGTATAACAACATGATGTCAATGTACATGCGGTTAGGTCAACCAGAGAAGGTTCCTGTGCTTGTTGATGCGATGAAACAGAGAGGTTTATCTCCTTGTGGGATCACTTACTCTATTTGGATGCAGAGCTGTGGAGGTTTGAATGATCTAGAAGGGTTAGAGAAGGTGATTGATGAGATGGGGAAAGATAGTGAAGTTAAAACCACTTGGAACACTTTCTCTAGTTTAGCTGCGATCTACACTAAGGCTGGTCTTTACGAGAAGGCTGAGTCAGCTCTGAGATCTATGGAGGAGAAGATGAATCCTAACAACAGAGACGCACATCATTTTCTCATAAGCTTGTACGCTGGAATCTCAAAGGCTTCTGAGGTTGAAAGAGTTTGGGAGTTGTTGAAGAAGGCTCGTCCTGAGGTTAACAACATTAGTTACCTTGTCATGTTACAAGCTTTGAGTAAGCTTGGGGATGTAGATGGGGTTAAGAAGGTGTTTACAGAGTGGGAATCGAAATGCTATGCTTACGATATGAGGCTTGCTAATATAGCGATCAACGCGTATCTTAAAGGAGATATGTATCAAGAAGCGGAGATGGTTCTTGACGGTGCTATGAAGAAGTGCAAAGGGCCTTTTTCGAAATCGAGACAGCTTCTGATGATTCATCTGTTGGAGAAGGGTGAAGCTGGTTTGGCAATGAAGCATTTGGAAGCAGCAGGTTGTGATTTTGAAGAGAAGAGAGACGACGAGTGGTGCTGGAGCTCGGAGTTAGTGAGTTTGTTTTTCAATCACTTTGAGAAAGGTAAAGATGTTGATGGAGCAGAGGAGTTGTGCAGGGTGTTGTCTAAGTGGAGGCCTCTTGACTCTGAAACTGTGACTTTTTTGATAAAGACTTATGCAGCAGCGGAGAAGACTTGTCCAGATATGCGTGAGAGATTGTTCCGAGAGCAGATTGAAGTAAGTGAGGAGATACAAGACTTGCTTGAAACGGTTTGTCCTTAAAAAATTAATCTGGCATACTTGTCTCTTTTTATGAGGGTGATTAAGCTTATTGTCAACTAATAGATTGTGTTTTGTTTATTCAAATCCAAGGCTATTTGCTAATTGTGGATTCATCACTCATCACCCATTTTATTGGTTAGTAGTGAAACCAACAAAGACTGGAAAAAAATCTATTTTAAGAGAAGTTATTGCCATACACAATTTGAACAAAAAAGATGATTTATCCATAAGAGATGAGTTAAAAGCAAATAAATTTAGAAAGGACAGTTAACAGTTTAACAACCTTTTAGTAAATGTTTTAATTATTTTTATAAAACTGCTTGGAATGTACTATTTTGAGAATAACGCATTATCCAACAGTGATTGGTAAAAAAGAAAAAGAGGGGCGTGTAGTGTAAAACAAGGTGGCACGACTGTCTCTGGTCGCAATCGATTCGTTCGGCGGAATAACAATAAAAAAAAAACATTCTTTTTTAGCGGTTCTGTTTTATTTATACAAAATCAGGAAGGGCAAAATTCGATCACAAGAACCCTAATTCGAGGTGCGTACTCTCTCAATTTCGGTGTTTCATCCTTTTTTTTTTTGTATTTGGGTTTTGACATTTGTATCGAAAGGTTTGATTTTGCTATTTGTTGGAGAACTTTCTGAGATTTTTGTTTTTTGTTTTTGCCGAGTTCACTCTCAAAGCATGTATGTATCTCTGATTAGGTTTTAGGGCTTTTACTTGGGTTTCGTTAAAACTTGGTTCTGCATTCTCTCTGAGCCCCCACTTGGTTCTCTCGATTCTCCCTGTTTTGTTCGTTTAGGGGAATCAAATGCCGCGACTTTGTGTGTATATGGATAGAATGATTTCAAGTCACTGGTTTTTTGGTGGGTTTTCTAGCAGAATCGTTTCTGATTTTTCAGTTTTCTTTTTGTTTCTTCCGAGTTAGCATTGCTCTGTATTGTTTCGACAATGATTGATGTCCTAATAATACTAACAACCTCTGTTTCTTGCTCTAGGACGATTAAGGAAGTTGATAGAAAAAAAAAAAGAAGAAGAAGTAATTTTTCTGAGTTTTGCAAGCGGGTTAATCCTCAAGGGAAGTAAAGGGTTGGATCAGCTTTTTGCCTTTGTGGGAGTTTCAGTAAGCAGTTGGGAAGAAACTTAGTCTAGAATGGATCAATTTGCTTCAGGAGAACAAGATCTCGAACTAGACATCGAAGCTGGTATAGCTCATGTTACCCACGAATCCCCATCAGTTAGTAGTGCTTCAGGCAATGGTGTGTCTGAACAGATTGATGATCTAAACTGTCCTTTAATGGGAAACGAGAACCCAAGCAGTAGTCAAAGTTTACATCTTTCTGATAGAAAACGCAAGGCTAACAAGTCAAGAAAGGCTTCAAAGCCACCGAGACCTCCCAAAGGCCCTTCTTTCACTGCGAACGACCATAAAGTGATGAAGGAAATAGCTGAGCTCGCTATGAGAAAACGTGCTAGGATTGAACGGATGAAAAATTCCCTAAGAAGAATCAAAGCAGCCAAGTCATCATCATCATCATCCCCGTATTCATGCATTGCCATCTTCTCCGTGATAGTAACCGTCCTATTCTTCGGCTTCCTACTCTTTCAAGGTACCATTCTCTTTACTGTCTTAAGTGAAAATCATAACTTTTTAATTCCCATTTCCACTTTAGTCTTGAAATTGCGAAGTTTGGTTCCTCAAGACATGAAGTTTTGTCTTTTTTACAAGCAGAAGTATTTAGATAAACATAGTTTACTCTGTTTCTATTGTACCAAAAGTGTCTTAAAACTAAACTCTTTTGCAGGATTGTTTGCAGGTAATATGACTATGATGAGTTCAGACAACTCACCTGCGCCAATTGGCTCACCTAACAACCAACTGATCTCAGTTCAGTTCTACAATGACTTTGCTCCCGTTGAGCAAACTGATCCCAGCCCGACCACCTCCTACAGGTGAGGAGAGAACATTGTTCTCTTTATTCATCTGCTTCTTGTTGTCAATCATAAACAACTAATATGAACAATGTTTCTGATGTATTCTCAATTAATCTGTGTTGAATTTCAGATACACGAGGAAGCGAATCTCGGGTGCAGAAGAAGACTAGAGACAGAGAGGTCATGTCATCGGAAGCGTTTTCTGTGTTTGGTCTCTCTGGTTCGAGTTTTGTTCTGTCTTTGTCTCCTTGTATATGTTTTTTTGTAACTTGTCCTTACTGTCTCTTTGTCGAGGTTAGATCTTTGTAAACGACTGCGTTTTGAATACTGTAAGTTGAACTATCAGACTAGCTAATGCGTTCTAAATTGTGATGATGATGTAAGTTGAACTATCAAACCAGTTTGGGCCTGATTTTTTTCAATTATTTAGAATTATATTATTGATTGTGGGCAACGTGAAACTTACGTTATTGGGGGTATTTAATGACATAAAAATGATGCAAAACTTGTTATCGACCTTGCAAAATATTACCACAAAATGCACACATATGCGATAATGACTAATCTGCCAATTAGATACTACAACGTCTATGGTCTTATCACTGTATCGACATCTAAATCAATAATTTATATCCGACAGCCGTAATAACTATATATATTAAAATTCACTTAACCAGCAAGTGATTACAATCCACACAAAATAAGTTTTTTCGTCGTATTTGATAATATTGATGGAAGTGGAACCAACACGTCTAATCGTATAATGTAAATTTCGGGAACTTTCCAAGGTTGATAATGTTACATATCTTCGAATAGAACTAGAAAGTTCTTTTGAACCGTAACCATTATATATGTACACTACCAACCGAAAATGATCTTTACATCATATGTACGTGTTTCTGGCTCCACTTCCATCAAATATACTACATACGAACAAAATACTGATTTTGTTTAAAAAAGACAACAGTTCTTTTTTTTTGTTATCAAACCGTTTTTGACCTAATAATTTCAACAGACGTACATGCATTCGTTTGTATTTTTTTGTTTGTACTTTGTACTCTATCTGGTAATCTAATACGTGTTTTAGATAGATGTTAAGGTGACAAAGAGACTCTTGATAACGATAATGAGACTATTGTTTTAGATTGATTGAATATATGGAAAACAAATCGAGAGAATAAAAGGAAACACAAGTACTCAGGGCGAATATACCATTTGACGTAAGTTATTATACATCACGAGAGAAAGAGAGATCCACGTCCTGCGGTGACGGACACACCGCACGACTTGTTAGTCGGTTAAACTCACTACAGTTTGTCAGTGATTGGTCGCTTCTTTGCTAGTGATTATGCTGGAGTCTTCATAAATAGATTAGATATCCGTCATACATCATTTGACTCTGATGTTTCTTTAGACATGACACCAACACAATTGATTATAATTTTTTCTACATTTTTTAAACATGCATGTTAGTTCGTTCATACATGCAGTGTAGTCTTTGTATATTTCCCTATTTCTCATTTTGGAATAATTAAAGTTTCCTTAGTTAAACTTTCAAGCTTGGTCTATCTGATTTATCTTGAACCTGTATTTTTCATATATATATGTCCTTACAATAGCCATATTTAAGTCATAATTTAGTTGATTAATTAGTAACTCGTATAAGTTCTTAGCCTTTCGATTTGATATATTGTTTACTCGAACATTTCATGAAAAAAAAACAATTTGCATGTCTTGCATGCAAAACAATATCAAAAAAGTTTGTGTGGATCTTGTGTAATTCGAAAGCTGGGATATAAAAATATACTGAATTATCTTCAGAATCTTGACCAATTGAAGAGAACAATCCGCAAGATTAAGCGGATCACCATCAATATATGTTTTATACATATATGAATAAGTTCTTTTGGAAAAGTGATTAATAAACTTGATCAAGTTGCTGCATCTCAGCAGCTCACAGTGATCGAAAATTTAACAGGAACTATATAAAACTAAAAGTCTAAACCAAAAAGACCTGATTGCGAAATTATGTATATTAGTTTGGACACAAACTTTGACTTGTCTTACTTATGATTTTCATCCACACGCATACTTATATACGAAACATAATTGACAAAATATATAAGAAAACAATTTAAAACATAACTTACAAAGCATGTACGTCCGTTGTAATTGTTACTATTAGCAAATCAGAAAAACATGTTTTTTCCTTTTTAGGATTTTCATATGCGAACTTATTTTTGGTATTTGTACAATTGTTAGTTGATATGTTTGATGATATATTTTAGAATGAGTCTAGAGTGTATGACAGATTACCGAGATGCGGCTAGCTAGGTAGAGATGTTTAATTTGGTTACAATTCTATTAAAAACACTATGAAAACATATTTGAAAATAAATTAAATTGTAATTGGATAACTCATTCAGTTGCTAAGACTCAAATGGAAACGGAACAATATACGACGTACACGTAGACTTTTCAGATATTACCATTCACATCTTTTTGTAATCATGCAAGCTATACGGGAAAGAAGAAACAGAAACAACATTAATGGCATTCCTCGTAAATACCATATACATTTTCAGGGTATTTACGTCATGAAATCATTCTATAAATGCCACCCCTTCTGTTTCTTTAGACATGCATAGCCTAGAATCCAGCAACTTCATTTTATATTTACTAAACGAAAAAAGTCAAAACCATGTCCGGTAACAAGGTCTCGATTTTCCAAGGTCTTTTCTTGTTCTTCTACCGGTTTTTTATTCTCCGACGTTGGTTTCATCGTAACCCTAAACAAAAACACCAAAAACACCCTTCTCATCACGGCCTTCACCAAGCTCACGACTTATCACATCACACTTTGATATTTAACGTTGAAGGAGCTCTACTCAAATCAACCACCTTGTTCCCTTACTTCATGCTTGTAGCTTTTGAAGCTGGAGGGGTAATAAGGTCATTTCTCCTCTTCATTCTCTATCCATTTATATGTCTGATGAGCTACGAAATGGGGATCAAAACCATGGTGATGGTGAGCTTCTTCGGAATTAGAAAAGACAATTTTCTTGTGGGGAAATCTGTTTTGCCTAAGTATTTTCTAGAAGATGTTGGACTCGAGATGTTCGAGGTTTTGAAGAGAGGAGGCAAGAGAGTTGGTGTGAGTGATTTGCCACAAGTGATGATTGATGGGTTCTTGGGAGATTACTTGGGGATTGAAGTTGTGGTCGGGAGAGAGTTGAAAATGATCGGTGGCTACTACTCAGGTATCATGGAGGATAAGAAAACACATGAGTTTTCTTTTGGTAAATTGGTTCAAGAAGAGAAACTAAATAGTGGTCATGTCATTGGAATCACTTCCTGTAATTTGCCAAGTTGCCGATCTTTATTCTCTCGATTTTGCCAGGTAAAATTCTCAAATTTCGGTATGCGTATATATAATCAAAAGTTCAATACTATAGTTTATTTTTCTTTGGCATTTTTTGGTAGTTATAAAAGAGGCATTGGATCCAACAACGGTCTTATATAAGTAAAACAGACGTGACATAACTGTATTTTTGTTTTTTCAAGAAATAGATCTTCTACGTTTTTAATACAGTGGTATTTTTTTAGTATTTCTCAGCTTTTTGTATATGGAAGACAGTAATACACATACGTTTTACTTTTGCGGTTTTTCAATGTCTAGGAACTCGATAATAAATTGTACTCTTTATACAATTCCCCAATAGAATTCCGTTGGTTTTAAATGTGGCTTTTTGAACGAACAGAAGATGCATTGATTTTATTGGAAATTAAAAAAAAGTTAAGTAAGATGCACAATTCAATCAAGTCTATTGGAAAAAGTCAATGAATAAGTTCTGATGCATTTAATGCAAACAATACTTGCTATAATCTATACCATAGATTATTACTATTAATGGAGGTCCACTTAAACTGATAAAGATTTGTTTATAATAATCTTTACTAATCCTTCTCAGTTGTTTTTGTAAACAGGAGATTTACTTTGTCAGAAATTCAGACAAGAAAAGTTGGCAAACCTTACCACGAGATCAATACCCTAAACCATTGATTTTCCACGATGGTCGTTTAGCTCTTAAGCCAACACCTATAAACACACTCGTACTATTCATGTGGGCCCCATTTTCCGTCGTCTTAGCCGCAGCTAGACTCGTCGCCGGCCTTAACCTTCCATACTCCTTAGCCATTCCTTTCCTTGCCTTCTCCGGTCTCCGCCTTACACTCACCGTCAACAGCGACCTAAGTTCTCCCGACCAAAAAAAAGGTTGTCTTTTCGTGTGCAACCATAGAACGTTACTAGACCCACTCTACATTTCATACGCTCTAAGAAAGACAAATATTAAAGCCGTCACCTATAGCCTAAGCAGATTATCTGAGCTTTTAGCTCCCATCACGACCGTTAGGCTGACTCGTGACCGTGTCCAAGATGGTCAAGCCATGGGAGGATTGTTGAGCCAGGGAGATCTAGTGGTTTGTCCCGAAGGGACTACGTGTAGAGAGCCTTATTTGCTAAGGTTTAGTCCACTTTTCGCAGAGGTTAGTGACGCCATCGTACCGGTTGCTATCGACTCGCACGTCACTTTCTTCCATGGCACAACGGCTAGTGGTCTTAAGGCTTTTGATCCCATTTTCTTTCTCTTGAATCCTTACCCTTCCTACACGGTCAGATTACTCGATCCTGTCTCTGGTGGTGGCTCGTCCACTTGTCGAGATCCTGATGATGGTAAATCTAAGTTCGAGGTGGCCAATCACGTGCAGCATGAGATCGGGAAAGCCTTGGGGTTTGAGTGTACCAACCTCACGAGAAGAGATAAGTACTTAATCTTGGCCGGTAATAATGGAGTTGTCAACAAAAAATGAATGATTTGGAGATAAATTATCTATTAATCAGGGTGTTTTGTTGCGTGACCAATATGTTTTATATTTTTATAAGAATTTCTTTTTTTCTACATTAATGTAGCAAGCTTTTTGTGTGATTAATACATATATATGTATATTATGTACTGTCTATATCATTTTTTTCTTAATTTAAACGCTGTTAGTATAATCTGTATAGACATATATCACCCAATTTTATTTTCTTAATTGGATCATGTCTCCGGAGAGTAATAACAGCTAAGAATAGACAGTTCTGGACTTTCTAAAGCACACGCAACACATATATACATAGTATAGGATGAGGTAATAGTAGGGGACCAGATATGAAATTTACATACATATATTACTAAAACAGATATTCTTGTTAATTTTGTACTACTAATTTGCTAGTGATGAAAACCGTTGATTATGTTCCTTTGACGAAATCGTTTATTCTATCGGTTCGGTATATGCATCATTAAAATGAGTAATATCTAACAGTCTGGCCATACCGTCATAGTCAAAACTCAAATAATTACATGGATATTTCAGCATGCTTTTTTGTTTGTGTAAGATGCACGTTCATTTTGTAAGGCCTATGTCTACTTTTAGTAAAAGAATATTGTGATGATATATATCTTCTTGGAAGAGTTAACCATTTTAAAGACCTTAATCCGGAAAAGCTTCCGACTGAACATTAATCTTGGAATCGGGGATAACGACTTATGGACAAAATGATTCGTCAACTAACGATTCTACAGTTGTAAATTGTTAGAAAAAGGTTTCTAAAATGGATTAGTGTTTGATAACTACGGATTTTATTATTATTATATGAGTGGGACTCATGCCGATAATTACGGGGTAAACCCTACGCATCTCCCCACCTAACTCTGTTTAATGCTTCTTCGATCTTTGATTGATTAGTTAATTTCATTGAATGAAGAATTAAAAATGATTAATAATTTATATAAAATTGTCATACGAAATCAGAATGATACTTTACGAAATTATTTCCATAACTAACCAAATGGTGAATGGTGATTAAAAACTACCTTAGCAATCTAACGGAAATCGCTTGCAAGTATTTACTATCCAAAATATGAAAACCTCACTGAAAATTTTGTATCTAAAATTGAGAAGAGTATCTAGTTAAAATTTAGGGTTTTTTTTTTTTGAAAAAGGACATTCAATTTAAAAACAAAGATGTGATTTGTTAGATCACATAGCTTGGTAAGGTTGAATACATAAACTAAACAATAAAAAAGCTCATAACTAAGATGAACATAGTAGATTGAACCAAAGTAAGAAAGATATTTGAGCTCTTGGTTTAGGATCCTTGACCTCTGCAGCCTCGTTCTACAGCCTCGTTTTCCTATTCCCCCAGCTGTTTCCATCTATTTCTTGATACTTTTGTGTAGGTTTTATCAACCTACCTCCTCTTATGACACTGAGATTGCCAAAGTTGTCAATCTCATTTCCAAATTCATCATGTTGCTCAGTAATACAAAAATCACTTTCCATATCACTAAGCTTTTGGTTGGACTCGGTTGAAAGAGAAGTTCACGCTTGAAAGAGAATTTTCTCAGAGTGTAACACCCTCATTTATGATAATGCTTGATGGAACTTCTTCTATCACTTGATAAAATTTAGGGTATTTTTAACAATGTTTTTCAATTAGATTGAGTCTAGTATTTGGTTTGACATTTTGGGCCTTAGTCTAACTGCCTATACAAACTAGATTAGTGACTTCGACCAAAACGGGGTAGCGAATAGCCGAATGCATGCTTTATGAAAGTTACCATTCGTTGTCTTCAAGAGTTGCAGCAGAGCATGATTTAACTTAGTATAAACAAACCTAGAGAAGGAAATTACTTGCAGAAGAATGGTTCTCTCCTTGCAATCCATAAGAATTGCTTGATTATAGTTACCAAATCGTGGACCTGTGTTGATGGGCCGGGCCGAATCAAATCGAAGTCCTAAACGACTTCTTGGTTTTGAGTAGGAGACCGGAAGATTTCAGATTACATTGAAACTGACTACCTCTAGTACTATAGCATCGGCCACGTCATTATTTCAGCAATGAAGTATGTTTTAAAGATTTGGATCCGTAGTTCAGTTTAAAATCTCTAATATAGTAGTAATATACTTCCAAAACCTTGAACAAGCTAGTATCGATCGGTGTAAAATACGTATACCCATATTGTTATACCACAATTAATAGAAACAAATAAATTGATAGTATTATTGTTTATGCTAACTACTAACCAAATTAGATATAATATTAACATTCTTATAAAAGAAAGAATCTCATCCGACGGCGCTCAACAGCTATCCCACCACTACTTTTAGATGATGTGGAGCTTTCATGTATGATGCATCGTTGTTAAGAAATAATATTTGACACTCAAAAAACGCACGACAGTAAAGTTATTAATTACGGTTTTATGCATGAACCCAATATTAACTCTCACGTGTTAAATAAGGTTTTGATGATTTTGACTTCGAGTGATTATCTGCAAGCTTGATAATCTACATAACCAAGTTAGTCTATCGTTTTCTCTTCTTTTATATATGGTTGGACATTTGTGAGTTCATACCTAAAATTAGTATTAACTTATTTTTATTTATTCCGATCCATTCATCATGATGCAAGTCTAAAATAATATGCATCTATTTAATCAGGAAAAATTAAACTGGAAATTAAATAACAATACGAAGCCTGGTTATTGCACATTCTCCATCATAGGTCTGTCAAACTTTAGGTGTTACTGAATATCAATATATAACAACTTGTTAACTGCTACAATTTTGTGTCCATAATATATTATAGGTATTTAGTTACATTAATTATTTTATTATTTAATAACCAACCTCTTTGAACTAAACAGAAACATCAAACCTCTATATCATGTTACAATAGTACATAACCATTTTAACGATAACTTTAATTTTCGGTAATGCTCATATAGCCACCCCAGCAATGCTCCAGGCGAAGTAAAAAGTCACGAAATCTCGATCATATGGTATTTACTCAAAACTAGGGTGAATCTTGCAACTTTCATAGTTTTAGAAGTGACCTAATTACGTAAATAATAAGTACCACAAGTATTTTATTATAAGTGCATTATATTTATAATATATAATTATGTAAGTTCAAGATAGTCGAGTAGTAAGGAAATAGCTAACTTATTCCGTGTTTGATCCCATTTGTTGTGCAAAGCTAACTAACATATTCCATGTTAGATTCATCTGCTTTGTAAAGCTAAATCAAATTGTTCCTGAACACCTATAAATATACATATCCTTTGTATTTAGCCGATTTTCATATTCGGAGAAAGTGAATATATGTAAAGCTAAATCAAAATGTTCCTGAACACCTATAAATATACATATCCTTTGTATTTAGCCGATTTTCATATTCGGAGAAAGTGAATTTATGTAAGCTATATCCATGATTAGTTTGAACCCTTATGTAGATCCTAAATATCTATATTAATAAAAATATTATTTGATATACGTGTCAAACTTTATGGATATCGAGGTCATGTCATGTTCTCTATTACCCACAATAATTTCATGACTATGTCCGACACATACTGTTGACTATAGATGTCTTCTTGTCTCAAAGTATAGTTAAAATATGAACTTATTCCATCTTTAAGAAGAGAGGAAATATCGTTTTTCAACGACCAAAAGTATTCCAACGGCCGTTTGCTCACCCCATTCCCACGCATGTGCCATCCATTTGCCTCTTGTAGTTTATGTCGTCTGTTGTTTTCCATCTATATACATGCCACAATTCAGTTAATTTGATTACATACATATAACAACCTTTTCAACTGCATGGTTCACATAATCATATTTCATCTTCCAACATCTTACCCCAAATTACGGTTTAAGAAACCCATTTAATTACTACGTTTCTCAGTGCATGCTGCATGCAGCTTCTTCTTGAAATATGTATTTTCTTTAGTATGTAATAATATAGTATTTTAGTATTAAAAAGATAATCATTTGAACTCTTAATGCTTTATCATGATCGTAGTATTTCAATAGTTTTTTTTGTCAGCAGTACGTCAATGGTTTTTTTTAATAGGACTATAATATTTAAATTAATACTTCGTTCCACATAATTTATCAATCCTGATATGTTTAAATTGATTTCTGAATCATAAAACATTCAAATAAAAAAGTAAATATTGAATTAGTTAGTTGTCTAGGAGTTGGGTGACCAACTGTCCACTTTAAGCTCAAAATTAATCAAGATACGCGTATTTATACGTTAAACAAATGTATACTATATACTAAATTATTAGAACTGTTATAAAAAATGGTCACTATTTTTTAGTACGAGTTAGGTTTGATAACCAATATGTATGTTTCATTCATGGGATAATGTCGGCTAATGTGTCAGATGCCATGTTCCATTGATCCATCCTACCTCTGGTCAACTTTTCTCCGGCCCATCCTTTCTTTTATAGTGTTTCTTTAAATATTTAAATGAACTGAAATGATTCGAAATTATCCATCAACGTGTTACTTGCTCAAGTATGTTTTTTTTTTCCAATTTGCGTTACCGTGAACCTAATCTACTAACATCAAAATAACATATGAAAGCGTTGAATTGTTTGATAAGCGACTTGTATTAGATCAAACGACACAAATTTAACACAGGGGAAGTCAACTCTGTATAATGTCACATTTATATACATATATCATGGAGCATTTACATTTTGTTTATCTATCGGGTAAATATGATAATTTGTCATCGTATAAAATTTTAAAATTGAAAAAAAACAATGAAGCAAATATCAAAACGTCGTTTAATATATGGTGTCATCGTAAAAACGGTAATAAATAATACAGTAGAGAGCGAAAACAGATTCTTTAGTTAATCGGACGGCTAATAGGAGCCGTCAAGGTTGACCATGTCCACTACGTGCCGACATATCGGCCTTACACATGGCCGCCCATTCACACATTTCCCACTTACTTTCGACTCTTTTCAACGCGCCTCTTCATTAGAGAAACATGATTTTAATCATCTTAAAAAGGCTTATCAATCTTTTTGAATGGCAATTTTTTGAAGCTTCTACATCAACCATGATCAAAGTATTTGCAAGATACGTGTGAATAAAATTATCGATTGTTCTATAAAAAAATTGGTGCAAATCTATAGAAATGTTCAAACTAATTCTCCATATAAAGTGCAGTTTCCTAAACTTTTATTCATACATATATATTGTTACGCTTTTAATAAGAAAACATTATTATATATTCGCGCGTATTATGACTAACTAAACACGTAATTTTAGGCAATAGGTGCTCAATCTCTAGATTATTTTAAGAAGTAAACATCGACATCTACTACTTTGCTATCACCAAATTTCAATCTACCCGAATTTAATAATAACAAGTTGGGAAACAATAATACAATAATAAAAAGAACAAAAAAATCATATATTTCATGTTTATCTAACTTTTTTTTAAAAAGTAAGCTGATTATATGCCTAGTTTTCTATAGCACCTTTGTATCCCAAAAAAAACGTTTTGATGGAGATAAATAAAAATTATCTCATAAATACGTGTAAAACTATAGTAAATGCCTAATATTGAGTTGCTTTTGGTATATTGAGCAAATTTGCTCTAAGCTTTAATTATCTTGGCAATAATTTTGTTTTTCAATACTCGACCGTCCCCATTGATGACATGCCCACCTTACGCGATATGTTGATGAGGCGATTACTTTAATTCCCCCAGTTGTCAACCGTATGGAAACCGTAGAATTAAAAATTAAATCCGAAAAAGACTAATAAAATTTATATTTCTTATATCCAAACTCTACCTTTCTTCTTCCCATAAAGGCATACACTATATATAATACTGACCTCTTTTCGTGTTCTTTCATAATCAAAATCTCCTGATCTCATTCTGAACTGATACATTTTATTTTAAAAGTTTTTTTGTTTGAAAAATAAAAGGACATGGTTTTGCCTTCTTCAACACCGTTTCCACCCACTGGAAAGAAGGCAAAAGCCTCGCCGGAATATAACTTTCCGGTGATCGATTTCTCTACACATGACCGGGCAAAACTATCGGAAAAGATTGTGAAAGCATGCGAGGTTAATGGTTTTTTTAAAGTGATCAACCATGGAGTTAAACCAGAGATAATTTCGAGATTTGAGCATGAAGGCAAAGAGTTCTTTAATAAACCAGAATCGGAGAAGCTACGAGCCGGTCCGGCGAGTCCATTCGGTTACGGATGCAAGAACATCGGGTTTAATGGAGATTTGGGTGAGCTTGAGTATCTTCTTCTCCACGCTAACCCGACGTCTGTCGTTGATAAATCTGAAACTATCTCACATGATGATCCCTTCAAGTTCAGGTGCGTATTACAAATCTGAAGCTATATGGGTTCTTTTTTTTACTAAATGCCCCATGAATATATTGGTTCTTGAACCCACTTTTATTACTATTATTTAGCACAAAAAAACGTACTAAGGTTTTTATTGACAAAGTTACCATTATGATTTTAAGCTATTTTATTTATTGCCATACAAAATATTTCTAACAATTTCAGTTCTGTTAAGATAACAGTGTCTTCTTTTAGTGTAAAGATAATAAATGTATGTATGCAAACGTACATCATGGCACTTTAATTTTATGTAAAATATTTATACACGTAAAATTATTTGATAAAAGTAAAATTTCCAAAAACACCAAGCATAAACACATACGGCAATATATATATATATATATATATATATATATTACAAACAAACCATAGTGCAACTTGTAGTACGTATTGGAAAATATGCATACATGAACTCATGTGTGGTGGCATAAATATACATGAGAAAACCTTATACGAAACTGCAAGTCTTTGTTGCGTCTATCAAATAAACTTATTTTGATATTCTATCCATTTATCTCTCTGTGTGTATGAAAGTTGACCCTGATTTCTGACTTGTGAGATACCTAAAAAGAGGGAAAAGAAAGATGCAATGTCGAATAATGGATAATGACCATAAGACACGGCTTTCAATTATTATCAGTCTTTGTTCCTTTGTTGTCATTATAGTTTTTTTTGCTAAAATTTTTGTTGTCATTATATTTGCCCATATTATATGTTTTATATATAAAATAGATAAATGATAATTGTACCAACTACCAACCTAAATGCCGGTTCACCTGATAATGTGTTGCAATCATTACTTTACCATAGTTGGATTTTTTTCTCGGTTCATAGTATTTTGGTATGTGACTACAACCAGGATGCCAGCCATTTTTTTTCTAGATTAAGCTAATTAAATTATCAAAATGCTAATGCTTTTTCAACCCTGACTGTGACATGGTTGGTGAATTAAAATACTTTCTAATTTTCCCTTCTAATATGGTGACATCGTTTTAATACTATACTTTATCACAATTTTGGTTGGAATCACTTTTAAATATCATCCATGGATTTCTTGTTATTACTTCGTCTGTATTATATTTATATAATAATGTTTTAGAAAAATTGTCAATTTTTATAATCTTTTAATTCTAAATATGTATATAATTATGTCATTTTTGATTACATGTATTAACAACTCGCGTTTCATGGTTAGATTATGTTTTGCAGATAAAAAAATTGTTAAATTGAAAAAATAAAATATGTATATTTTTATTCTCTTAAAGGTAG
>JABAYD010002585.1:0-14262 GCA_014822095.1 Diplotaxis tenuifolia
ACCAAACCGCCTAAGGAGAAGTATATAAGCAGAAGGACAATGATAGAAGCAAGACACGATTTCCAGAGCTCTCACCACCAAAACTTAGCATTTAGGCAACTTTCTGTTTTTTTTTATCGAGCTGCGTCTCAACTAGGGTTTTAGGCTTAGATTGCTAAGGCTTTTACCTTGTTGTACCATTCTTACGCAAATCTGGAATAAGACACCTTCTTGTTCTCAATATGGTTTCTAACATCTTTTTCTTATTCGCATTGATAACTTGATTGCTTGTGTGCGGTTCCGCAGATAGCCGGGTCCTCTGGGAAATTAGGGTTTACTCTAACTTCCTAAATTTATGTAAATCGATAGGGGTGAATTTCGGGTCTCACAATGATCAAATACCTTGAGGTGCAGAATTGTAAAACTATAGTTCATGTAGATTTTCATGTCCTAGATATAAAGCTGAATTGGAATTCATCCCACCTACTTGAAAGAGCACTTATGGCCACCGTAGGAGCAATTTGTAACATGAACACAAACAGGTTATGCCTTACTCTAGTCGATTCGAACATTTACTATGATCTAGTTTGTGTTTTCAAACAACAGATCAAATATGCATCGCCGCATCCCACTTTGGAGCTGAGTACCAACCTTACTACACGAGATCGATCGATACGCATCTGCCTTCATCGACCGACACATGCCATATGGAGACGAGCGACACGCATGAAGGCTCAACGATCGACATACACCAAACGTGTGAAAACCTACCGGATCACTGTTACCCTAGCTTCGCCTTTCAAACCGACCGATCACATGAAACTTTTTCCATAGGCAGATGGGCAAACAGTGGTATCAACGAGAGTTTTGCTATTGACACTTCACCCATCCATGAAGGACATGAAAAAGAGCACAATGAGAACTATGAAGAAGAACGTGCCATTAAGATTCGTGATATCCTTGAAGAGGATAGACTCATGGAGGGCTCTTACTAGAACACATGTATCTAAATCGATCGAGAGAACCACTACCATATCGATCGACACTCTACCTCAATCAGAAAAATGGACACGAAAAGTGATTGACATTGCACATGACGCCACTATCGATTTTAAGGCAACCGACTTAAACATAATTGGAAATTGTCCAATTCATAAAAGGTAAGAGAATGGTGTATAAGGGATCTGCAGATACAAGAATTATTCATACCAAATAAGCAAAACAGATGCAAAACCCTAGAACCATCTTGACGCACAGCATGAGAGAAACAAGCTACAACTTTCCTCATGTAATCTGCCGAAGTGCAGCAACTGATCAACCAACAGCCGCCTATTCTCAACAGCCATCGATCGACGCATCACATGCAACATCGATCTACCCTAACTCTCTATCTAAACAATACTATGTAGATCCAATTTATCTTACTATATATGAACTTGGTGTTTTCAGGGATCCAGAAGGCCATGTAGGAGCCATGGATGGATGGTTTATCCAGGCATCCAGAGAGGACATAGCAGATATTCTTTAGATGGCCAATGGACCTAGCAGCCAAATTCCAGCATCCGTCGAACGACCGAGCACTACCAAAATCGACCGACAGAGGGACCTTCCCATTGATCGATACATAATCGGCGATAGAATGACCACCAGATCGATCGACAGGACTACATTAGAGCTGATCGACGCTTCACACGTCGCATCGATCGACACAGTGTCTACAAAAGACCGAGAGCAGTTGATACAGGTAAAGAAAAGCGTGCTCGATTCAGTGCATAAGGAACTTAAAGAATTTTCAGAATATGCCCTTGACAAGATTGGGAGGCACAGTTTCAGCATTGAATACCTTGATGATATGCTACAAAAGATCTTAGATGCAGTAGTCAAGATGGATGAAAGATGGACCAGAGGAGATGAAGCCACAAGAAGTTTCATGGCCACTTGGTTCAGAATCAACAGAGATGATGTGGATACTTGTTTCCCAACATGTAGCTTCTTTTCGACACACTAGCTCAAACACCTCCAAAGTCAAGCTAAAAGACTATAACAAGCGCTGAGTAGGAGGCAACCCACTAATAGGTATTTTTACTTATAACTTTATTTTTTTTGTTTTTACAAAGAAAAAAGATCCGAGTAGAATGTTTGCCTCTTATCGACCGACAAAGACATGTCAACCACGATCGACAGAACACCACCATAAACGACCGATGCCGAGTCATTCACATCGATCGATATTGAGTACGGGCAGATATATCGTTCTTACTCATTACATTAAGTACTTTTGATTTATTTTTTTCATCCGTCTAGCTGATTTACACTGGGACAGTGTAATTTAAGCTTGGGGGATGTTCACTGATATTTATTTTATTTTTGAGTCTTATTTAAGAGTTTTCAAAATTTTTATTTTAAAGTTTAAGAATTCAATTTTTTTATTTAAAAGTTTAAGAAGGGGACTATGAACTTTATGATTTTTACATGATATCTAATCATTCTTTTAGCACCATTCTGTTTACTTGTCATAGATAGTACGAAAGATGCTAAAGTGGATCAACAAGTCAACATACACACTTGCTTATATTGTTTGAAGGAACCGAAACTAGCCTCCAACGCTAAACTTGACACAAATCGCTTGTCTTGGGGATTGAGATACACTGGATTGGATTGTAAACTTTTTCTTTCCTTCTCTTTAGCATCTAGAAAAGAAAAGATGAAATGATTTCCTGAGAGGCGGAGGGGTAGGTACATTACCTATGACCCCACTATTCTAATTCTAAGGAATGATCACACATCGATGGAAGCGAGGGAGAAGTAAATTACCAAGGACCCCATTATTCGCCTACATCATTGTCAAAAGATTTTAAAAAAAAAAGAGAATAAAACAATTAAGATGAACAAGATGAAATGCTTAAGCACAAATATTTGTTCACTGGTTATAAAAGATTCAGAGAAGAGAGATGTAGGGATAAACCAGAATGTGATTACCTATTTACTCAGATACCTGTTTGCGTAGTAATCTATACATCCTTTGATCAATACTCCCAAGGTAAAGCCTACACATTTATTTTATGTTAAGAAATTGAGGTTAGTTAAGGGGAATGTTAGAAATATTTTCTATGTTATTGGATAGTTGGATTTGGTTGCTAAAATAGGATATTTCATAATGTGCTTTTGTGATTAGGATTTCTTAGATGTGTATTGCAATATAATTGAGGTGATGATTTTAACGTCTTAAAATCTGTGAGTCCCTGCTATTCTCAAACCTCTTTCAGAGAGACTACATGTTTGTTTTGCTTGAGTACAAGCAAAAGGGTAAGTCTGCGGGAGTTGATATTCCATGGATTTAACCCTCTTTTAGCCATGGTATATAAGTATTTCAATGTATATTTACTATATTCTAGAGTAGTATTAGCATATTTATAGGTTCAGGAGTGATTTTGGAGAAAGTGAAGTCTTTGGAGCATTTTGGAGGATAAAAGAAGACATCATAGTTGATATCAACCCTTTCATAAGGTCGACACGGAGAGATAATAATTGATCGATGCACACGACTTCGCCTATTTAGGGCAAAGGGACATTTCTTGAATTATTATTTTCACCACAAAAGGTTTTTAGGATTCATAGGTTTGAAGAGAAGATCCAGAGAGATTTGTGATTGGAACTCCATTACTTCTATATATCTATTTATCTATGCAATTTACTTACCTTCTTTGTGTTATGTGTTACTTAGCCATGTCTGAGTAATTCATTTGTTAGGTTTAGGATTTAAATAGGTTGAGGGGATTAGCCCTCAACTATAGGATTGCTAGTTGTGATACTCAATTATTAGGATGTTCTTACTGCTTGTTTTCTAGAATTGCTTCCTAGAAACTTGATTTAAGGAATTAGGATATTTGAGCAACTTTAAACAAAACTTTCCTGAATCTATAATGTTAAGCTATTTTTGTTAGAATTAGCGATTGCTAATCTAGGAGTGCTTAAGTGAGCCTTATTCAACTAACGCGTAAAGCTTAACTACAAGCTAATCGACCGATATCCATATGGGATAATCGATCGACGGAGCGAAAGGCGTAGCAATCGATAGTAGTCAATAATAATCGATCGACACTTCTATTGATCTGGCGTCCCTTAGTCGGGCCAGCCTTGTTGGATCTCTAGTTATAGTTAATAGACTCATTTCAAATAACAGATAGCTGATGAACTTAGTATTGTGTTGAGCTCTTTAGTATCATTCAAACAACTGTTAGCACCTATAGGATTATAATCTCTAAAACCTAAAAATATTTACTACCCCTTGGATACAAATGTAGATTGGCTGAGCTCAAGATAGGATGAGATACAAGCAGAACTGGCTGAGTTGCAAGCACAACGAGCAGATAGAGAAGACGCCGCCGCATCGATCGACGCTAACCTTGACGCATCAATCGACACACGTCAACAGCCAGAAACCAACCATGCTCAAGTTAACATGCTGGAGGGAAGACTGATCATTGGGAAGAAGGGTACCTAACCGCGAAGATCACCGAATTGTACGACCCCCTCAACAATAATTTGAACTGGTTGAGTTCCATGATGGAGTTGATGCAAAATAACATGGATAAGCTCCTTGAGAAGGAGCATAAGCGACAAGACGAGTCGACATCGATTGATACTGATAGGTACGCATTGATCGATGCACGATTCACAGCACTGGAGGATCGACTGAGCACTTTCGAGGAGGACGTGAACAATCGTTATAACTCCCCAACAACACATTACTTAGACAGAGTGGATCATAAGATGAGTGGAATACATCAAGAACTCGACACCGTCCAGAATTAACTTGATTTTCACTTCAAAAGCTCGAAATCGTTCGACAAGTACTCTTCCAAATCGATCAACATGAAGTTCTATACACGAGAAGAAGTTGATCAAATCATTGGAAGAGTCTACAAAGCTCTAGATGTTGTTGAGGACAGACTCAACAGGAGGGGTAACGATCTTCATTACCCATTTGATGCCATTAACGAGGTACAAGGAAAAACACAATCACTGTGGAAGGAGGTGAAAGCAATTCAGAGGCAACTTGCAGGTCATTCCGAGACATCGAAATTGATCGACACGATTGCCAAGCAACCGATCGACGAAGGTACACCAGTGCCGATCAATGATACCTTAGTCGGATCAATGGATACTACTTCTGTACAAACCGACGATCTGTATGATTCATTGCACAAAGAACTTCAAGATTTCTCAGCATATGCCCTTGATAAGATTGGGAGACACGGTTTCAGCATTGGATACCTGGAAGATAGACTACAAAAAAATCTCAGATGCAGTTTCTAAAATGGATGACCGATGGACTAGAGGAGATGAAGCCACAAGAAGTTACAAGAAGTTTCATAGCCACTTGGTTCAGAATGAACAGAGAAGATGTGGAAACTTGTTTTCCAACAAGTAGTTGCTTCTCCACACATTAGCTCAAACACCTCCAAAGTCAAGCTAAAAGACAATAACAAAGCGCTGAGTGGAAGGCAACCGACTAATTAAGTATTTTCTTATATTTTTCGTTTTTACCTTAAAAAAAGATCCGAGTAGAATGTTTGCCTCTTATCGACCGACACAGATATGTCGACCGCGATCGACAGAGAAAGATCAATGATGATCGATCCCTCCCATCGATCGATTTAGAATACAGTCAGGTATATCGTTCAAACTCGTTACATTTAGTTATTTTGATTCACATTTTTTTCATCCATCCGGCTGAGCTACACTGGGACAGTGTAATTTAAGTCTGGGGGATGTTTACTAACGTTTACTTAGTTCTTTTTTAGTCTTATTTAACTGTTTTCAAAATAATTTATCTTTAACCTAAAAGTGGGATGAACTTTTGATTTTTACATAATATCGAACAACTCTTTTAGCACTATTATTCTAGATTTACTTGTCACAGATAGTGCTAAGATGCTAAAGGGGATCAACATGTTAACATACACACTTACTTAGATTGTCTGAAGGAACCAAACTAGCCTCCAACATTAAACCGGACACAAATTGCTTGTCTTGGGGCTTGAGATACACTGGATTAGAATCCTCCTACAGGTATGAAAGGTAAAAATCTATAAACTTTTGGTTTCCTTCTATTCTCTCTTCAGCATCTAGAATAAGAAAAGATTGAAATGATTTCCTGTGGTTTAGAGAGATAGGTAAATTACCTTTGACCCCATTATTTTAAATTTTATGGAATGATCATAATTTAATGGAAGCGAGGGAGAGGTAGATTATCAAGGACCCATTATTCGCCTACATAATTGTCCGAAAGGACAATGAAAACCAACAGGATGGTCAAGATGGACTGAACATCCATCTCTGATTTATTGAGGTTGGGTTAATAAAAGATTCAGAGAAGAGAGATATAGGGAGAAACCAGTATATGATTACTTGTCACTCAGATACCTGTTTGAGTAAGAATCTATACATCATGTGATCAATACTCCCAAGGTAAAGCCTACACATTTATTATGTTAAAAAATGAGGTTAGTTAAGGGGAATGATAGACAAATATTTGCTAAGTTGTTGGATAGTTGAATTTGGTTGCTAAGCTAGGCGTAACGTACTGTTGTGATTAGGATTTCTTAGACGTGGATTGCCATAAAATAGAAGTTATGATTTCAATGTTTAAAGTCTGTGAGTCCCTGCTGTTTTCAAACCTCTTTCAGAGAGACTACCGGTTTGTTTTGCTTGAGGACAAGCAAAAGGGTAAGTCTGGGGGAGTTGATATACCATGGATTTGACCCTCTTTTAGCCATGGTATATAAGTATTTTTATAACTATTTATTATATTATATAGAATATTAGCATATTTATAGGTTCAGGAGTAATCTGAGAGAAAGTGAAGTCTTTTTAGCATTTTGGAGCATAAATGGAGAAATCATCTCACCCTTGCTAGAGGTCGACACAAAGAGTTAATAATCGATCGATGCACACCTTGTGGCGTCGATCCACACGGAAGTCACATAAGTCCATTACGTGATCCAGTTTACCCTGACGAGTTTTAAACCCTAGTTTACCCTAGTACTTATACTTTGCCAAAGTGTTTAGGGCAAATGGATCTTTTTGTGTTCTTATTTTCACCACTAAAGGTTTCTTAGATTCATAGGTTCGGAGAGAAAATCATAGAGAGATTTGTGATCGAAATTCCATTACTTCTATCTTTTATATATATGCAATTTATTTACTACCTTTTTTTGTTATGTCTTACTTAGCCATGTTTGAGTAACTCTCTTGTTAGATTTAAGGTTTAAATAGGTTGAGGGGATTATCCCCCAACTATAGGATTGCTAGTTGTGATACTTATTGATTAGGATTGTTATTAATGCTTGTTTCTATGAGATTGTCATTTAAAAATCTGAACTTAGGAATTAAGATGTATTGAGCATCCTCAAGCAACTTCATGCCTAGATCTATCCTGTCAAGCTTATTATTACTAGGTGTATCGATAGCTAGTCTAACTAATAATAAGTGAGCCTAATTCAACTACCATGTAAAGATTAACTAGAGCCTCGTCGATCGATATCCCGACGGGTGAATAAATCGACAACGTGAAAGGTGCATCGATTGATATTATTATAGAATATCGAACGAAACTGATATTGATTGAACATACTTGTTTGGGTCACTATATTTAGTTAATAGACTCGTTTTCAAACAAGCGACAACTGATGGACTTGTTCTTATAGTGTTGAGCTCTGATGTATCATGGAAACAACTGTTTGCACCTCTAGAATTATAATCTTCTTAAACTGAATAAAAGCCCTAGATCTAGCTCTTTACTCTAAACCTCCAAAACCCCTAATTCTCATTAGTAGAACGACAATTCTGACTAATCCCAACTGTTAATATTAATTATGTCTTTTAATTTATAAATTCATAACCTAGCTTTATAATTAATTAGATTTAATTGGTTCCCTAGCTCCTCGTGATTCAATCCCTAAGTACTACGGTGAACGTCTTATTTGAGAGAGTAATCACTCTATAGGGTAAGTGATATCAAACTGCCACTTACTAGGTCGCATACAAGGCCAAACCAATGCATTGCCTTCCTGACATGGTCCATGACCCAGCCCAAGGCCTTATTGACCCATGGACAACCATACCTCACCAACGTGCCAGGGCCCAGGACAATTCCCGAGACTCTAACACTCTATCCAGATAAGATGAGCTGACTCCAAGATGAGTGAGCTAATAGCTCAGCTGACTGAGCTGGCATAACTTGAAACAAGCTACAGATCCAATGTAGTATTGTTTGAGGTTTTGATACTTCTTGGTTGCACCCGGATGAATCGAAAATCTAGACTTATGAGCTTCTCTCGTAAGCTCCTCTTTCAATACCCTATCATTAGGAACGCTGATCTGACCATTGACTAGGAGTGTACTCCGTCCAAAGCTGATCTGACCATTGACGGATGGTACTCCGTCCTCTCGTTCTGAGCAACCTTCTTTTGCGATTAATATATATATATATAGATTGAGACCAAAGCTAAAAGGTTGAGAATCCGCAAAATCAAGATTTAAGAGATAAAGATGAAACCTTTTTATTCATTAAAGATATATATATATATATATATATAAGATCCTTAGCCGTTACAAGCTGTTGAGGAAGTAATGATTACACAACCCTCGAAACACGCACACAAATCGACCGTTGGCGAACGGTAGAGAGTCAACACATGTCGATCATGAAAGCATCGCTCGAATCATCGCGGCGTGAAAAGAAAAGAAAGATCTGTCAGGCCAAAGTAACACCCTTTTAGCTCAATCTTTTCGCCGAAAGGGCTGGGGGACAATTGTTCGACGGGCCCAATAACCGAGGTCAGCCTCATTAAGATCAAAGTAAAGTAGAGAAACAAGGTCAAAGGGAGTCAGCGCCAAACATCCGATTTAGAAGGGGAGACGTTGATAAAATAACAGGCGAGAGGCAGTATAAAAGGAGGAAGGAAAAAATGTAAAGTACATCATGAAAAACCCTAGCCTACACTCTTAGAACATCAATCTCGATCTTTAGATATTCTTTTAATCCTTTATTTCGATCTCATTTTAAGTATTAGATTCTTCATTGTATCTTCAATTTCTAATCAATAAAAGTCGACTTTTGTCAACCCGAATCTGATTGCATCGTTGTGTTATGAGGATATTTTTTTCCCATCTTATTTCTTCCCTAATCTTTCATAAACAATTACTACTAAAAACTTAGTGTGGGTTTTAGGATCCACAGATACCTCTTATTCGAAGTTTAGGCATAACCTCAACTCATCGCCGGTATACATTCTGCTGGAACTGCACAAAGAACGGTCAATATATGGTTAAGTTTGGTTATTGGGTTGCTCGAATTTACAAAGAATTGAGGAGGAGGCAGAGGTATTGGAAACAAGTATAACTAAGCTCCATGCCTTTTTTGGAGAATTAAGGCAACCCATAAGATATGTGATCCTAAGTGGCAATTATTAATAGATCGTGTGGTGGTAAAGAGAAACCTGACGTGCCGTAATATGAGATGTGATAATTACTGCCCTGAATGTGGTGAACTAGAAGAAATAGTTACTCATGCCATGTTTGAATTTCCTCCAGCTCTGCAAGCATGGTCCTTATCAACAACTCCATCTAGTCCTAACATCTTCCCACTACCAACTATATATCAAAAAATGGATTATCATTGAACCAAAATTAGACAGGGATCTTTATCCCTGAATAATTTAGTATATTTGGAAATCTCAGAATGATAAATAGTTTTGAGGGATAGATAGGGACCCTCTAGATCTTGTCCACTATACATGAACTGAATGCCAGGCCTGGTTCAATGCGAATGAAGTGGCAACCCCCACTCCACAAGAGTAGACGATTGAGGGAAATATATTGTATGGTGGATGGTTTTAATACATTCCCATCACAGTTCAGTGGTTGAGGTTGGGTTTCGATGGGTAGCTTAGGAATGAGTCAACTTATGAGACACAGAACTTAAGAAAGCCAGAGGCTGCCTTACATTCAGAAGTTGAAGCATTGCGAAGGGCGATGGAGAGTATAATCAAACATTCAACATGCTCAAACATCCGATCACAATGATAAAGGAGCCTCACATTTGGCCAAGTTTTGCAACATAACTGGAGGCGATAAAGACATTTCTGATATGTTTCTCAGACTTCAAGATATCTTATATCCAAGAGCGTAAAATGGAATATCAGACTCTTTAGCAAACCCTACAAGATCTTTTTATCGTGATCTAAGTTACATTGGCTGTTCTATTCCAGTTTTGTTACCCAGGTTACCTAAATTTAAAATAATAGAATAATTGTTCGTTGTCGTAAAAAAAACTATTTCTAAAAGATCTAAACTATGTTGTTACATGAAAAACAATGTATCAATGTGTCTCCATTGTTGTTACTCCTCCTCCTCAATGAATTGTGTTTGCATCTCATCTTCCCTTATCTCATTTGCCGTATTGTTTTTTTTTACATCAAACGGATATTCTATTTCTCAAACTTGAGGTGGTATGGGTAACCAGACCGGAAATAGAACAACCAACATACAAAAGATCTTTGTGAAAATTTGTAGCAATCTTCGCTAATGAATCGTAAACCCATTAGGTGTTCTAGGAACATGAAAAATCTTAACCAGCATCTTGATCTTTTCCATTCCGTTGCAAAACATGTCGTGTATATATATATATATATATATATATATATTTCTTTAAGTTTTAGTAATTAGAGTTTAAGTTTTATTATCTAGGGGTTTTGACATGGTTTAATATCTAGGGACTGGGGTGGGGTAGGGTTGGATTACTAATACTATTTTGGTGATGTGGAATAGAACATTTGATGACTTTAAAATTATGCACTTGTGCATTCGGAGTTTTTTTTTTTTTTGCAACAAATGGCTATTTTATTACTCAAGCTTGAGGTACTGGGTTACCAGACCGAAATAAAACAACCAACATACAAAAGCTCTCTATGAAAAGATCTAGCAATCTTAGCTAAAGAATCCGAAACCTCGTTATGTGTTCTAGGAACATGAAAGATCTTAAAATCTTGGAAGCAGATCCGTAACGTCTGGAGCTTTTCCAATTCCGTTGAGAAACTTGGCCATTCTTGGGGACTCCTGAGCATCGCAATCAGCTCCTTGCAATCAGTCCCAAAGCTCTGACATGGCGAATGTTGAAGAATATTTTCCATTGCCCACCGTAGTCCTACCAACTTTGAGTGCAAAGCAGACTCCACTTTATTAAGGTTACGCAATCCCATTAGCTGGCTATTCTCAAAATTATCATTCCAAACCAAGCCTTATCCATTGAACTGAGCTGTAGAGGTCCATGAACCATCCACCATACAAATGTTTCACAGACTTATGGCTTGCCTTTCTTCATCTATGTTTCCTTAAGATGGCGATATAACCTTCTCGTTGGCTTGGAACCATGCTTGGCACTCACTCTCTACATAACGGGCTAGCTCCAGTGGATCTCTATCAATGCCCCTAAACAGCTTATCATACCGAGCTTTCCAAATGTACCAAATTAGCCAAGGATAGGATCTCTGTCCAATTCGGGCTCCATTATATCATTCTTCCTCCAGAAAGGTAGTCCATATTCGCATATGTACTCTGTAGTGGAAACATTGTAGGGCTGGTAAGTGTATATGATAAGGCCCAAACTTGCAATGCCGGTGGACACTGAAAGATTTCATGTGTAACTGATTCTTCTGGTTCCCCGCATCGTGGACAGTGATTATCACACCTCATATGTCTATAGGTTAAAGTACTTGTAACAACACAATGACCTATTATTAATTGCCACATAAGATGGCATATCTTTTGGGGTGCCTTGACCTTCCACGCGTGCGGTTGAAATTTTGTAATACTAGGTTCATAAACTTCAACCTCCTTTTATTTTTTAATATATTATGTGCCACCCAATATCCATATTTGACCGTATACTGTCAATTCCTTGTGTAGCTCCAACAATAAGTGTCTAGATGATGAGTTGTGCTTATGTCCATACTCATTATGAGAGGTATATCTGCAGCTCCTATGTCCCATGTCTTTGTTTCTTGATTGATTAGATCACTCACTCTCATATTCTGATTCAAAACCGGTGCAGATAGGGATGCTGCTCTCGGTGGTATGGTAGGAATCCAAAGATCCTCCCATGCTTTCACCTCATAACCCGAATGAATCTTTTGTATAACACCCACCAATAGTAAATCTTGTGATGCCGATATACTATTTCACACATACGATAGGCTACTGACAATAAGTATCATGTCCCCGATCCTAGATAGGGTCGCCGGGACGTGCCTGGATACTAAAGACCAAACCAACGAGGTCTTATGATCTCATTTGGAAGGTAACATGGTCTTGAAGTAGGGTTAAGGGCTAGTGGAATCTGAGACTTAACCAAACCAAGAAGTAAACAAGTTCAAAGGAGCTGAACGAGTGATATATAGAAGCTGGACGAGTGGTACGGGAGCTGGACGAGGCTGCGGGTAAGCTCCACTAGCTTGGGACAGCTCGGAAGGATCTCAACCAGCTAAGGGAAGCTTATGGACTAGCTCACTCAGCTGGACCAGCTGGAACTCAGCTCAACTCAACTCGGTGGAGTGTGTGAGTCTCGGCCGGCAGGACCGAGGTGAGACTGAGGTTCGGTCAGGTGCTAGGTCAGTATGGGATGGGCCTCGTGGCTTGGTACATGGGTTGGGAACTCAGACACATGAATTTGGCCTTTATTTATTAAGCCCACACGCCTAAAATGGGCAGTTGGTCAATTGAATGCGAGAAGGTGCAAAGGGGAGCGGTTGGTGCCTTTCTCCTATCCGGTTGGTGCCTGTTCGTCCCTGGGAAGTTGGCAAGAACTTTCCCTATATAAGGAAAGTCTTAGGCCACGAAAATCCCATCACCTTGCTCAGGCAAAACCCTGCAAAAATACAAAGAAAAAGAAAGCGTTAGTTATCGGTTTTCGTGAGAACCGAGAAGAGTTTTATGGTGTCTAGTGTTTTTGTTTGTGGGAAGCAAGTCTTGTGAGGATGGATACAGGGAAGAAGGATCGTGACAAGGAGAAGAAGAAACAGAAGGATCAGGGCCAAGAGGAAACCGTGGCTAAGGTTAGTGATGTGAACCGAGAAAGCCATTCACATGGCCATGCGGTTGGATCTGTGTTGGTTCATGGTGAAATGGGAAACCAGTTGCATCCATCATTTTTTATATAATCTTCTACTCTTCATCTCTTTCTGTTCTTGGTATCATAGCATGCTTGATTCTAGGATTTGGGGGTTATGTTGGTTCATCACATATTCGGCTTGGGGTCTCGCGGTTTGGTCTTAGTTTTTGTGTAACTTAGAATATATTATATGAGGCTCCGGAAGTTTGGTACACTATGGAACTAATGTTTGTGTTTTGTTTTTATGTTCTAAGGTTACTAAGAAGTCCAAGTCCGAGAAGGGAAAGAAGGCAGTGGGAACATCCGGAAACGCAAGGGAGGAAGGTGCGATCATGTCCCAAACGTTGCCGGTTGGAAATGAGCTGGTCAACAAGGAAACCGTAGTTCGGCCAGACCTCTCGGTCCCTTTGGTGGATGCTGTGGAAACATGGAGCTGGGAACCTAGCTGGTCGAGGCGCGGGAGCTGACCAGGCTGAGGTAGACCAGGTCCGGGAGGTAGCTGACCCATCCATGAGGGAGGTCCTTGATGCTGTCAAGCTGATGGGAACTCAGATGCTAGCATTGACTCAGGTGTTCACTCCTTTGGTGAACTCGTCAGTGGGTCAGGTGAATCCAGGCCGACAAGCTAAAAGGACAACTGGGCTACTAGCTGGAAGACCTACTGACTTAAGAGCTGCAGCTGCGGTTGGAGCCGGAGCTAATGGTTGAGCTAGATCCGGGCCGGCTAGTGTGGTTCAGCTAGCTCCCCTAGCTGAGGTGGTTGAGCTGGATCCACCAGCTGGACGAGCTAAGAAGGTGGATTACTTGAGTGTGTTGGAGCACATATCTAAGCTGAAGACAAAGCACTTTGCTGGAAGTGTTGATCCGATTGAGGCAGACGAGTGGAGGAGCCGCTTGGTCCGCAACTTCAAGTCCACCCGTTGTCCGGAGGAGTACCAGAAGGACATTGCCATTCATTTCCTGGAAGGTGATGCCCACAACTGGTGGTTGGCCGTGGATAAGAGGACCGATGGGACCATCACCAAGTTCTCGGACTTCGAGGAGGAGTTCAACCACAAGTACTTTCCAGCTGAGGCATGGGACCGACTGGAGTCTAGGTTCTTGGAGCT
>JABAYD010002588.1:0-12499 GCA_014822095.1 Diplotaxis tenuifolia
AATCTCATATAAGACTTTTGGTTTAAGAGCTCTGATTTACTCATGGATAGGTTTGGACTTATTAATCTAGGCTGTTAGGGGTTTTGCAATATTTTAATTTTTCATAACCTTTAACATTAAGTCCATATTAGTTTCAGATTAGTTTACCTATGTTTGAGAAGATCTGAAACTGGACCACCAAAAAGAGAGAGAAAGAGCTGCGGACTGGTTATTGTTTTTGGCGTCGCGTCTGGTATTGGGAGGTGAGAGCGCGTCTGAGATCGGATTGCTGTATTGTTTACGGCGCTTGATTCTTCTCGTCAAGATCTTGAGACTGATAGGTGGCTCGTCGTCTGAATCCTTATGGTTAGAGAGATATGACAGTTTGAAGTTGCGGCCGAAATTTAGGTTTTAGAACAAAGTGGCGGCGCGTATTGAAACAAGGTTTGCGGCGATGGATTCTTATCGTCAAGATATTGAGATTTATAGGTGGCTCGTCGTCTGAGTTCTTATGGTTAGGGAGATACGGCGGTTTGAAGTGGCGGCCGGGATTAGAGTTTTAGAACAAGGTGGCGGTGCGTATTGAAACGGAGCGTGAAAGCGCGTCTTAGATCGGATCGACACGAGGTTTGCGGCGGTGGATTCGCCTCGTCGAGAGATTTAATTTGATATATTACTCGTCTTCTGAATCCGTACGGTTTGAGAGATAGGCCGTTTGAAGTTGCGGCCAAAATTAGGGTTTTTGTGATCGCCGGATTTTAGCTAGGGTTTTAGAGTCTCGTGTTGATAACGTGTTGTAAACGAAAGAGAATTTCTTATGTCTCATTAACAATAGAGGTGCTCCTTATATAAGAAGTTACAAAGTCATAAATCTAATGGACCTAATAGATAGTGGATAAAAAGCCTACTACAAAATAATGCTTGCGCCTATTGCTTCGGACTTGTTTCATTAATTTGTTAATAGCATTTACATTTTTAGCAAAAAATAAGTAGATCAGGGTACGTTGAAAGAAAATCTTCCGATTACTTATGAAGTCGGACATTGTTTCCATTTAAAGCGTTACAATAGTTAACTCGAAAGACAATACCCTGACATCGACCCATTGACACATATCCTCTCCATCAGTCTTAACTCAATATCTAACCACTTGGTATAGGAGAGATAATATTTCCGAGAGACATATATGGCATAGTTCTCTAAAATTATTAATTGTAATAGCGAGGAGAGGAATCGGAGTCTTTACGACATAAGGAAGAGTAGGTCAACACACACATTTATAACCTATGATCGGATATTACGCATTTTGTTTGCCTTCTAGGTGACAACGACTCTTAGTCACTATTGGCCCGAAAATTTTCAGAAAAAAGAAGAAAAAGTCGACAGTTCGAAGTTTAATATTTCTTAGTGCCAAATAACCATCTATGAGTCCTTCGATCAACTGCCAACAATGTCTTACTTTGGTCATAAAGTACGCATCAATAATTAGACATTTTAGAACAAGACTCACTAAGTTCAGAGTATGAAACAATTAAATACCTTTTTCTAGTTTATTTGATAGATGTAGTTAAAGACAGTACATTATGAAAGTTTGAATGTAGTTTCGGTTTGATTACTCTTGAATTAAAATAACTGGTTAATAAAGAAAAAGAAAATACTACAAAACCTAAATCTTATTATCTCATATATCATCTCGGAACTTGAAGTAGC
This sequence comes from Diplotaxis tenuifolia, assembly GCA_014822095.1. NCBI lineage: Eukaryota > Viridiplantae > Streptophyta > Magnoliopsida > Brassicales > Brassicaceae > Diplotaxis > Diplotaxis tenuifolia. Next base: position 1,688 of record JABAYD010002588.1, read on the forward strand.
ACAAGATAGTACAATAATGCGAAGATTGAGTGTTAGGTGCGTTAATTGATAAAGTTGTGAACATGATGAGAGCAAAACGACAAAGATTGATCCTACGTGCATCAGACTAACAAGCTAAGCTGGTATTCCAATAAACTGTTAATCGGAACCAAAGAATGTGTTAGTTTACATTTTACATCAAAGAGACAGATAAAAGGATATTGTAATCAGATTTTAAATCTACTGCGGTTGGGAGCATGAAGACAAACGTACTCCATGTTTGGTTTTTGGTTAACCCAAACATTTCAGATAGAGAACCGATTGAACCAATCATTCGACTGAATTCCCTAACGGTTGATGCGATTGTGGGGACTTTACCGAGGCAAAAAAAAATGAAGCAAGAACATGGTTGAGCATAGCATTAATAAACTCCAACTACACACATGATCGATCATTGTTTGTGATTGTCAAAAGTGTGGTCCAGTTATGATAACTTCATGGAGGAAGCGATCACTATCATACTTATGACTTCATATATTGAATCACAGTAGATGCAAGTAGTACTATCATTGTGCTTCGTGCTGCTTATGCATTTACAGTAACAAACTATATCTTTAATACCTGCTTTATTAAGAGTTTGTAAAAGAAAAAACAATAGACCTCATATGATATCTCAGTCGAACTTTAATGCTTCATTATGTATTGTGTTTTAAGTGTAATGACTTAAAGTAGGTATTATTTCCCTTGAAGGGGATTTGATAAGATTAGATAATTTATGCCCTTGAATCATTCGGAGAAATTAGACGAATAATTATTATTTTAACCAGTCTTGTGAAGGGGTTTTGATAAGATTATATAATTTATGCTATTGAACCCCCTTGAATCATTCGGAGAAATTAGCCGAATAGATTGTATATAATTTTATGACAAAAAAAATAGCGATAGTAATGTTATGAAGGTTTTATTGCTTTTAGATAGGTAGGCATGGGTTTGATTAACATTTTTTTTTAATTTATTATTCATTAAGATAAGCAGGAAACATTAAAAAGTTACACAATTGAAAATCAATCCCACATGCGTGTATATCCTAACTAAATCAAAAGCCTCAACGAGAGCCTAAAGCGTTGTTGGTGTAGTTTCACGGGGAAATATGTTAGGGGAGCTTTTATCATGTTTAACCTCAGTTCATGTTGGGTTGGAGGTGGGATATTTGATTTCGATACTATTAGAACAAACATCTCGACGATTCCCAAAGAGAAACCTCAAAAGTTTTAAGGTAGAAGACAGAATAAGTGCGTTACCGGACAATATGCTCTTGCGAATATTGTTGCTTGTGCCAACAAAAGATGTAGTGGTTAATTCCTATGATTTTGTCAAAACGATGGCGGTCTATTTTGGACGATGGTGCCAAAGCTCAACTACATCAATGATGATAGTAACAAAGTCGTTAATGGCGGTTTACTTGAGCTTTTTTCGGCAAAAGTGATCAGCAACTACTGTGGCTTTTGCGGTTTATCGACTAGTCATTAAAAGCCCATAAGGCACCTGTTTTAGAATCATTATATTTAGGAGTCGATACAGGACGTCACGTTGATGTTGATGTTGATGTTGGAAACTGGATTAAAAAAGCTAGGGTTTTTTCTCAGATATGATACACTCGTTCCTCTGCTCTTTCCAACAAGATTCTTATGGATGTTCCTTCTCTAGCATGCCTTCCATCCCTCAAAGATCTCGAACTTGACTCTGTGGCATACAAAGATGAAGATTCTCTGACTAGATTTTTACCAAGTTGTCTTGTTCTCAAGCATTGGTTGTGGAACGACACCACCAAGACAAGTAAAAAACTTCAATATAAAAGCACCATTTTTGGTATTTTTATCATATAATGTGAAATTAGTAGAAGCACACGACCAAGGCATATAGGGTTGTTTAGTAATAGATTCTCCTGCTTTACCGAAAACTAGATTTTGATCCGTGTTTTTAAAGCGTGGAATATTTTACGACGAAAAAATTTCATTAATAGTGTTCTAAATTTATTTAAAGTTTGTAAGAATTTTCCTATTTAAAAATATATTTAAATATGTTTTTAAATCCGAATCAAATCTGTAGTCGAATTCATAAATCTGGTGATCTGATATATAACTCACATTGGATTTAAAAAATATCTATTATTTAAACTTGATATAATCGACAAAATAAAACTAAAATTTGAGACTTAACGGTTGAACCTATGGGTATCTGATATGAAACCTAATATTTTAAATAATTTTATATTCATACTAATATAGTTATATGAAAATTAAAATAGTATTGCGGGGTATATGAAAATCATATGAATATGTTTATTTCAAAAGATTTAAAATTGAAATGAGGTATTAATATCTTTTTAGTTTGTCTCACATTGAATAATGCTTATTTAAAATTGAAATGAGGTAAAATTAATGAGTGAAATTATATTGTAAATAACTACAAAAACAAAGAAAAATCCTAAAAGGTAATAACAATTTTTATAATTAATTGAAAAAGTCAGGGGCATAATCTTAAGAAAAATTATGCTTTAATAGTATAGACTTCATCACAGATTACTCTAGAGACTCTTACTCGATCGAGAACGAACCTCCTCGCCTTGACAAGGCAAATATCAATTTCGGTTGTTACCCTGATTACATGTTTAGACATCTCTTTCCTCAATCATGTGTCTTGAATTTGTTTTGAGCTTTGCAACGGTATGTACTGCTCTTTTCAATTTCATTCTTTTTTTCATTTTCTGCATTGGTGTTACTGAGGTAAGAAAGCTACATATGTGTAAACACATCTAAGGTGGATTATACTTATGTGTTGTTGTGTTCATTGCAGCTTGCGTGGTTTAGCACTAGTGGCTACTCTCATCTTTTGGAGTGTAAGATAGTACTTGTACATGACTTAGACTGGTTAGAACCAGTAATGATTTTACTTCAATATATTTTCCAAATCTAAAAGTTTTTCTCATCGACAAGGTTGGTATGTTTAATTCATTCAAGTATTCTTTTTATTGTGGATTAATAAAATAAAATAAAAAATCAAGAGAAATTTACTCTCTAAGACACATTGTCATTTTAGAATTACACATAAAGACACTCGTCTCATGTCACACACTTTCTCTATGTATGTCCTTAACTAAAATACAAATAAACTAAGTTATTTTTCTCTAGTATCATTTTTGACAGTATTAAAAAATAATTATTATTCTCTTTCTAGTACACTTTGTTTCTCATATTTTTTTTTATCTTTTCCAATTCTCTAACTCTAATTTCACGAAATATTTCTTTTTTCTTCTTCAATTTCCAATCTTCTCATTATTCCACTGAACCAGAAAGTAATTGTTTTATTTTAAAAACAAAGAAATTAAAATACAAAATATGGACATTACTTTCCAAAAATCCATTATCTCTCATTCTCAGTCGTCTTTGAAACTCTATTAACTATTTTTCTCGATCTCTGAAAAATCAATTGACTCCATTAACTCCATTGAGTAAGTTGTTGTGGTTATTGAGGTTGTGGTTATGATAAGACGTTGTTATGGACGAAGCTCAGTCTCGTGGAAGCGGTGGCGGTGGAGACCATGGCCGAGGTGGCGGTGGAGACCGTGTCCAAGGTGGCGGTGGAGACCATGGCCGAGGTGGCGGTGGATACCGTGGAGGAAGCGGTAGTGGTTATGTAGGTGGTGGTTATGGATAAAAAGATGGTGGCTATGGTTGAGGCTCAGTCCCGTGAAAGCGGTGGAGGTGGAAATCGTGGCGGACATGGTAGAGGATACCGTAGAAGAAGCGGTTGTGGTTATGTAAGGGCATCTCCATCTCCTCTCCATAATTTACTCCATTTTACTTAAAATGGAGTGAGAATTGGAGTGATGAACAAAAAATAAAATCATACTCTATAATGGAGTAATGCATTCATTTTTTGTTCACTACTCCATTTTTGAGTAAAATGGAGTAAATTATGGAGTGGGAATGAAGATGGTCTAAGTGCTGGTTATGAAGGTTTTGGTTATGGATAAGACATAATCTATTATAACAAAAAAAAAATTGTAGCAAAGTGGATATTAAAATGTAGAAAATAAAAAGATAATTTATTATAAAAAAAATATTATATATATATCTCAAAATTGAAATAAAACAAAAACAAAACTAAGTAGTGATAACAAAATTAGGATAACAAGATAAATGTCTTTTTGGTCTTTACATTGATGAGAGAGAGAAGAAAAGTGGCTGGAAAATGCCTCTCATGCACAATGTGTGTTTACATGTAAACAATGTCCAAAATGTATTTTATTATGTAATCCACTGAAAAATCAATGTGATTCACAATATTTTATCATCACTTGGTGGTTGCTTCACAGAGATTCCTTCATGTTGCGGAGGAGTTGCCATTTTTGAACGCAATTGCAAGAGACTTTTGCGTCATGTTTAACATGTTGTGCTTAGTCTTTTTTTTTTCTTTTGGCACAACATGTTGTGCTTAGTCAAAATCTCTAAAAATGATTTGTTAGCTAATCTGATACTATCACAATTCAAACCTAATGTAATCCATATAAGTATATACCAAACTTGTGTGCGGGAAACATAGTAACTTTTATAGAATAAGTAGAAAAGGCCATTTCGCAGGTCTGTCTAAGACCATGTGCAAGAGGTGCACTTGCACATGGTCCAAAATTTTGTTAAAAATTTTTAGTTAAAAATTTGAAAAGTTGTAAATTTGTTGATAGCATTTCAATGTGAACTTCAATGTAAATTTGTGTGAATTAGTTAGGGTCTTTTTGTCAATTTATGTTAATTGGTTTTATAGAATTTTTTTGCCCAGGGCTCATTAACGCATTGAGACGGCCATGCCATCTCGTATATACTTTCCAAAGGTCTTTTCAGTATCCAGATTGTTTCTGACTAGCTTGAGATATCCATGAACCTTGGTCGAGTTGGTTTATTTTGGATGTTTGTGCCTGTAAATAGTGATAAAACAAAACTTGACGTTGCTAAAACCGTTTGATAGACAGAGTAACATGTTAGTTTTGATCATGAACTTTCATATGAATGATTACTAAAGCTCTACCTCAACTTAACTTAATTTCAATGTATATATGATGATAACACTTCAATGTCAGATAAAACAAACCTCCACAATGTTATATCCGTTTGATACACACATAGTAAAATGTTCATTTTGATCAATACTGAACTTATCATATGATTACTAAAGCTCTAAACTTGTTACTCTCCACCTGCCCCTAAACTTGTTAGGTACTCTCTAGCTCCACTTAACCTAATTGGATTCTATGATGACAGTGAAATAAACGAACCTCATGAGCGTTGGCATTGGTAACTGCAAGTCTTTGGTTAATTTCTTATCAACTGAAAAGAAAACTTCGTCAATGTTAAGGTTAATCTTTGCACTCTGCAAAACGAAATTCATCAACGTTAATTAACCAAACTTTAAAGACACATGGGAAGGATAGGAGAGAGAGAGACAGAGAGAGACAAACTTGTTTGCTTTCAACCTTGTTCCCACAAGAATCTTGTTGACATGCATTATCAGAAGCGTGATGCTACTACGAATCCAAATCCTTATTATATATGTATTCGAAGTTAAACTGGCATGAGGTCTAGAAGCTAGCTAGAATCGAACTAAGGAAACTGTATATGTTTAAAGAAAAGAAACTAATTACTGTTAAAGAGGATTCATCGGTGATGTGACACACAATCAAGATCCCCCACGGTAGTATATGGCAAGCAAGAAGAAACTCTACTCAAGGTGTTGTGTGATCGAACTATATCTTTAATACCTGCTTTATTAAGAGTTTGTGAAAAAAGAAACAATAAACCTCAAAAATAAACACATGCATGTATTTTTCTTTGTAGTACTAATTGGTTGTTTGTATCCGTGGATCTTCTTCATATGCAAAAAAAATCCGAGTTTATAACAACATAAAATGTGCATTAAGAATCTGATCTCTTGCACTACATCTTTGTCAAGTGCTTAAAGAGAGCTGAATTATCTTTGAAATCAACCTGCAACCATAGGGATATATAGAAACAAGATGAAACATTGGGAATCTATATATTCCTAGGTTCCGATATCATCCTCTTCTCTTCTCAACTCAATTAGAATACATGAGCATTTCAGAGTAAATGACTGATTAGTTTTAAGTATTTTTTTATTGTCAAATAATATACTCATATTGTCAGAATTTATATTTTAGCAATTAAGTCTAGAATGTCACAATTCATATAATACAGTAGAAGAAATTGTGAGCCTGCATCCATAAATCACACTCTCAGCTGAATTAGTTTGAAAGGATGTGGTAATGGCGTTTGTCTTATACGATCTGTTTTTGGCGACTAATGCTATATAACTTGCTGAACAAGAAAACATAAACCCGAATAGAGTTAGGGTTCAGATTTTGTGCATACTATTACTCCACGTTCCCACCATAACAAGAAATAAATGAAAGATGATGTATATTTAATAGAACAACCACTTACTATTTATGTAAGGATGTTGTGTGATCAAGCGATCAAATCTCATAGAAAGAAAGAGATAAATAGACAAAAGAGAGAGAAAGAGATCTCAGTTAATTAGTTTCTTTTCTTTAAATTTTGTTGTTGCCACCTAGGATGCTGCTTCTACCAGCATGTGCAGGTTCCTCTCCTCCAACTCAAAGCTCGTTGAATCTGGTTTTCTTGGAACATTCTTCTTATTTTTCGGGAACCACCAAAAGGATTCATCATTCCCATCGAAGATTCTTATGCCTCTTTCTATCTTTCTTCTTCAATATTCATCATGGTGGAGTTTTTTTTATTTAGCTCATTAAATTTTTATAGATTTTTATCTTATAAAATGAAAAAGTTATTGAAAATAATAATGAGTGAGTTACACTAAGAGACACAATATAAGTTTTGTTATCACTAAAATACACATTGTTAATATGACACACATTCTATGTACACTTGTTTTCTGACAGAAATAACTTCTTTTTTTACCTACAGAGAAGTGTGTTGGATTAAAGAAAGCAATTTTAAAGTTTGACTTTTATAACTACGTTTAAGCTTGGTTGCAATAATTGATAAAGTGAATGGTAAAAAAAATAGTTGTATGGAGAAAGTGAATTGTTTTTGGACTGTGGATCAGACTTAAAGCACAAGAGCTAAACGACTGTATTTTTATAATGAGAAAATGTGTTGTTTGATGTTCAACTATAAAGTTGTGGTCAGTCTAGTTGTGGTCAGTAGAGCTACGGGAAGGAGAAGTGTGGTCATGCGTTGTGTGGTCAGTAGAAATGTGTTTAAGAAACTTAATATTCCAACAACAGAGTTTGCTTCACATGATCTATTTATCGTTGACTTGATATTTTTAGTATCATACTAAAAAAATGTTGATAGTGAATTATTACATTATGTTTTATCTCAAAACTTAGTTTGATAGTGATATTATATCATAAGAACTTGTTGACAGTGAATTATTACATTAATCATCTATATCTACTACCTACACGAATCCTGCATCCACCGACCGTTTTTCCATCCACACCACCTCCACCGGCCATTTTCTCCGCAGCCCCACACAATCACTCACAACCCAAAAGCCACACAAATCACTTCAGATACATCTACCATCTCCTCCTCCCCATCTTCCATGGGGATCTCCACTTATTTCATGGTCCCGACCAACTCTTCTAAAAATTCTACGTACACAAATCACCAGCCACAAAAATCCAGTCTCCTCCTTCACATCGTAGAAAAATATACTCTTTATTCTAAGATCTCAGACATAAGTTTTGCCATTTCCACCACAACCATCTCACATATCCCCCAACTACACAAATTCTTTGCATCCATCGTTTTCTATCCACATATTCTCCGTCCACACCATCCACACAAATCACTTTAGTTACATCTACCGTCTCCTCTTCCACATCTTCTCCATCAACTTTCCCACTATCTCCGACCACCTCCACACAATCACCTCATAACCCACCAGCCAGTATATCCAACCACCTCCTTCATTAGCTATAAACGATTGTTGATAGCTAAGCTAAACATGTCAAAAATAGATGGTTAAAAGACAACATACAATCGAACATGTTAGACAAATTTTTCTTCTACAATGGATGAGAGATGTGTGGATAAAGTCTCATGGAAAAAAGACTCGTGGACAAGTTTTTAATTTTACAAGAGATTTTGTAGACAAGAAATGATCACAACGATCTTGATTCCACACTCCAGAACCAACCCGATTAAAACTCTACCGACCACAATTCTCTTTGACCATAAATCTCAAGATCACAACGATCTTGATTCCACACTCCAGAACCAACCAGATTAAAACTCTACCGACCACAACTCTCCTGACCATAAATCTCAAGATCACAACTCGTCTGAGCAAGACTCCCATGTCCACAACTCTTTTGACCATAATTTCTCTATAACAATTCTCCTGACCATAATTACCTCGACCATAACGCTACCGACCACTGCAAAAGCTTCTGGGGAAGACATGGTGGTCTTCTCCATTCTTTGTAAAATTTAAAATAACACGCAAAGAGTTTTGAATTTACAAAGAGAAGACATACTAGACTTAAGTGGTTGCTTTTGAAATCATAATCTAACTTTCAATGGCGGATTTTCTGTAAACCAAAGTGATGGAAACGGACAAAGAGAGGCAGCAGACACATAAAAGTATTGGATCCAGATAGAGAGAAGAGAGAAAATATCAAAAAGGGAAAAAAATCGAAAGGGATTAAGAACCAAATTCTAGATCGAAAAGATGTCGAATAAGAGGAATGTTAAGAAATTGGGACGTTGACTTGGGAAAATCTGAAGAGATAATAAATTAAATATTTATATAAAATATATAAAAGACAAATGGAATTTGTTTTAGTTGGATAAACTAACTAGAGATACTTTCTCTTTAGTTAGGAACCATCTTGGTAAGGTATGCGGAGTGAATTCATTGTTGTATACAGAAGGTATGCGGAGTGGGTATGACGTGGATCTAAAATGCCGAGTGAAAACGTTTTAATCTTAAATTTATTAATATGAATTGAGAATTGGATGTCAAATATGAAAATGAAAGCCAGAGCTTGTAGATGTCTATTGCTGACTTGACAAAGTTGATGACGAAGTTGATGTTGCATGACTGCATCAAAAGCCATGCAGAGTGTATCACGTAAATGCAGAATGCCCAGCCGAGAAGGATACCCATGATCGCTACAAAGACACTAACGCATGCCTTGAAAAAAAACATAAAGTGCAATCTAAGAAAAATGAAGTTGTACTTACTAATATAGAAGTTATCTATATCCATGATTTTCTTATATGATCTTTGGACTAGGATTTTGGAACATGGAGATCACTATAATATAGTAAGAGGTCAATGAAGAATTGATAAGACAGTTGAAGCTGATTTTATATAGAAAAGTGAGAATTTCTTGGAAATGTTCTTGTAGCATCCTGAGTCAAACACTAATGTATCAAACGACATAGAGACATACGTTGAGTTTAGGGAATACAAAGAAAGAAACGAAGAGAAATAATTCATAAATTTCATCTTTGCCAACTATAAGTTCTTAAAGAGAGATGGATTATCTTTGCAATCAACCAGCAAACATAAAGATAGAATAAGATGAAAGATTTGGAGTCTATGTATAGGGTTTCAACATCATCCCAACTTCCCTTCACCACTCAGTTGGAATATATGAGTTGATCAGATGAAATGAGGGACTGATTTTATTTCATATGGTTCATGTCTGTTTACCATTAGTCAGGTGGATTCTTTTCGACCTAACGAACATGATGTACTTAAGCATATGAACCATGTGCACAAGAGATTTTTCTATCATCAAACTTAAAATCTTTATATAAGCCAACTAAATAGACACAAAAATCATGTATACCATTCTCTCTTTTTTTTTTCTTTTCCATTTCTATACATGAATACATGTAACAATTTGTAGCAACCTTCTTAAAGACATCGAAGAAAGAAAGGTGGTTCTTGAAGAACTGAAGCATATTTTTAAATCATGGCTGATTTAACGGTTCTCGTAATCTTAATTTCTCGGAGAATATAAGGAAAGAAGACATAGTCTTACAATGGCTTTGTCTTGTCTGATCAGATGCGCAACTTTCTTAAACTATTGAAATGCTATTTTGAGTTTAGTTTTCCCATAAAACTATTTTACTGTGCATAACATTGAGTTCTGAATGAGAAAGTACCCAAATACAATACTCTTTGTGCTCCCTTTGTTTCAAATTAGTTGATGGTGTAACTGGTAACCTAATATAGATTTAATAAAATAAAAATAATTGGAATGAGTAGAATGAAATACAAAAAAAAATGGAATAGAATTCATTCTATTCATTCATGAACAAATTTGTTATGAAATAATTATCTTTATATTTTATCTAATTATTTTTGGAATGGAATTTAGTCATTCATAGCAAATGGTAAATAAACTTGTGGAATTAATGGAATCTGCTATTCCACATCATTCTTTTTCAAAATATTCTATTCTAGTTGGATCCGATGTTTAAGATTTTTAGACATATATTAAAACGTTGCTAACTTTTATTTATTTTTTATTAACTAAAGCTAATCCAAATAAAAAAATCATTTAATAAAATTGTTCAAAATCACAACACAACATTAAAGTATGCATATAAACCTGAAAACATCATTTGAGTTGAAACAAAAATCTTATATATTAAAATAGAAGTCACGACTTTGATTCATGTGTGATTTTTTAGAAATAGATCATTTTTAAAAAAATTTATTAAATATTACATAACTTAATCATAATATCTT
>JABAYD010002596.1:0-11059 GCA_014822095.1 Diplotaxis tenuifolia
TTAGATTCATCTAAGTATTTAATCAGTTTTAGTTTACTATTAAATCAAGTTTTAAATCAGTTTTTTGTGTTTATTATTACTTTTAAACAAGTTTGGTTGAGTTTATCGGATAAATTTATATATATATATATATATATATATAAAGAAAAATAAAATAATTGTAAAACAAATATATATATATATATATATATAATTATTGGACTATACTTTAAAAATATCAATAAAAATTATTGGACATGGTGTCAATATTGATAAGCATGTTTCAAAATTGACTTAGTCTATAACTAATAACTTGTATTTTCATATAATATTATTTATTAAATATAATAAAAACACGATACAATCGAATGAAAAAAATTATGGTAGCATCAATAAATAATATGATCTCTTTACTTGGAACCTGCATTGTGTTATTCAATCGATTTAGTGATTTTTTTTCTTTTTAAAGCTGATTCAATTTCTGTTTTTTCTAGCAATTTTGATTTTTTTTTAATTCTTGATTTTATATGAAAACCTTCGAAAGCCAAGTAATATTTTGTAAAATAAAGATTCAATTTTCCGTGTATTGTTTTCTCACTCTAGTTTTTTTAATTCATAATCAATCACAATTATTTTTTGTTTCGGTATACGTAAACTTCAACTATAGCCAATTTTGGAGACGTACAAAACTTTCATTTTTTAAAAAATATTCTAATCCCAACATTTTAGTTGATGCGAATTTTAATGATTTTGTAGTTTTTATGATATTTTCCTAATTACACGGAGATAATTAAATTTAACTCACTAATACTAAAAATATATTAATTTTTAAAATAATTGTTTAAATATATTAAATTATAAATTAAAATGATTAATGTGTGAATGCATTAATTGTTAAATCATTGTGAAACTGACACATGTTTATGTATTTATATTCTCAAATAATATATAGAGAAAAAGCAATTTAAATAGTTACTCAAGTTAAAGTAACAGGGTTGGAAAAAAAACTGTGACGAAATAAAGCCATTCTCTGCTTCTTCTCTTATTTATTAGTATAAACGAAAATTACAGCATAAATAAATCTGATTTATTTCTTATAAATCTACCTCCAATCACATGTTTTGTAGTTTTATCTTTTACCAATCCCTCGTACTACAACAAGCACTTTTGCGTCTAATGCATATCGATCATCACAGTTTAGAAGGCATGGGGTCACAAGCTGCAATATCAGCATACATTTTGGATATTGCCTCTGCAAAGTAAGCTTTTGCTTGTGGTCTCTTTACCTGTTTGTAAGTTTTTTAAGAAAATGAAATTAGAGATCCTGAGAAGTAAAATAACCAAATTTCATAATGGTTCAAGTATTTCACATTGCTGTTGGTTTACCTTAAATGTTGGTGTTAGAAGTCCATTCTCTAAGGTGAATGGTTCTGGCACCAAAGTCACAGCCTTGGCAAACTCAAATCCTCTCAACTGTATTTTACCAGACATTCTTAATTTGTTTGATTTTATTGTTGTTTTAAGACATGAGAAATCGTTGAAACATATTTTGTTTGTTTTTACCTGAGCTTCTCTTCCAACGATGTCCATCTCAGCAAGAACAGCCTTTCGAACTTTTGGATCTTGACAAAGCTGTCCTAGATTCTCATACTGTAAATCACCAAGAAGAGTTGTTTCTTTAGCTGAGTTGAATGAGAAGTCTTGAGAGTTATAAATAAATAATAATAATAATACCTTGATGCCCTCTGATGCAGCCCAATCTTTCATAACATCTGGATCAACTGAAACTATAGCTACCAGGGAGGAATTGAAGCTATCACCTAACATTAATAAACATTTTATGACTTGGTTGAGAAATATAGCTCAAGTGAAGGCTAAAAGGATGTGCAGTCTTTTTTTTTGTTTTGCTTACCGTATATGAAACATTGGGAAACAAATCTACATTTAGTGTAAACATTTTCGATTTTCTCTGGTGCTATATATTCCCCTTGTGCCAACTTAAATATGTTTTTCTTCCTGTCATGAACATTGCAAGTTTTAACAAAACATTTTCAAATTTTCTATCCACCAAAGAAATACTAAAACAGTAAAGATTGTTTCTAGTTTATAACCTGTCGATGATCTTGAGCCGACCACCTGGTAACCATAACCCAATATCTCCAGTGTGTAGCCAGCCATCCTCATCCATAATTCCTCTCCTGCTCAACTAAAATGTGTCAAGACCCATTTCTACTTAATACAAGAACCTTAAAGTAAAAAAAATGAAAACATGTGTTATACGTTTGTTCTTCATCTTTGTAATAGCCTTTGAAGATGATTGGTCCTCTAACACATATTTCACCACGTGGGTATGGTTGATCTTCCGATGTGTAATTCATTTCAGGAACGTCCACAAGTTTTACCTCTGACCAAAAAAAATAAAACATTTTCGTATACTGGATTAAAAGGTCTTCACTAATATTAACTTATGTCTTTTAAAATCACATTATATTGAGCTTCTTACCACAAGCTGGATTAGGGGATCCGACATGGCCAGATAAATTGTCACCTTCATCCATAGAGCTTATGACACATGAAGTCTCGGTCATACCATACCCTTCACGCACCGAACATCCAAAGCATCTGCACATCATGATGATGAAAAAATTCTTAGAAACCAGTGAGAGTGAATCATGACGTTATAACCGAAAAGAAAACTCACACTCTTAAGAAATCCATGACATCAGGTGATAATGGAGAAGCACCAGACCCCATGAACCGAACACGTCCACCAAGCTTTTCTTTTATTTTGTTGAACACCAGTTTGTCCCAAAGTGGAGACGGATTATTTCCTAAACATCAGATTGCAGAAAGCTTAACAAAAGTATACTTGATTCATTTTGTAACTTTTTTTCAATTAGAAGACACTACCATTTAAGATTGCTTTCTTCTTTGAGTTATAGGCAACTTGAAAAAGCCTTCTTTTTGTAACCCCAGATGATTTTACTGCACTTGTAATCCTGTAAGGAAAAAAAAAAACTTAGCACATAGAACCACATAACTCCTCACTTACATGAGACACATAAGGGTGACTTACCCATCATAGATTCGATTATATAAGCGAGGGACACTGCAGAACACTGTTGGCCTTAACACAGCCAAATCATCCATCAGTTTCAAAATATCCTGTTAAAGTAAATATCTAAATAATTCTGATTCTGTACTAACAAGTTCATCTGAAAATGTCATGAGACATGAGCTTACATACCCCCTGATAGAAACCGATGGAAACACCACCATACACCCCCATTATCTGGTTTGCGCGTTCATATATGTGCGCCAATGGAAGATATGATATGTAACTATAAAGATAGAAGGCATCTCAGTTAAAGAATTTCCACTGTCAGAAAATAGTTAAAACTATAGAAATATATTATATAAAAAGTGAAGGGGAAATTTTAAGCTCACATGTCTTCAGGTAAGAAATTTATTGACAAGCTGGAACCGGCGACATTTGATATCAAGTTTTCATGACTCAACATAGCACCCTTCATATAAAAAAACAGTTACATAGTGAAGTGTGTTTTAGCTTCAAAAGTGGCTAATTCACCATGTCTTTTCCAGCATCATTTCAACTAAGAGAAGAACAAGAAACACACATAAGGCTTCAGAAAACTAGAAACAACTCACCTTTGGTGTTCCTGTGGTTCCACTTGTGTAGCATATGGTTGCAATATCTTCAGGCTTTGGGGGATAAAATGGATGTAAGCTACTGCGACCCTAAGAAAAATAATCAGTAGCAACATGAAGTCTCTCTAACTACCAAACAAGGAATAACTCTATTCATAAAGCTAAAGACCAATACAAACAACACATCGTAGAAGGGTACCTGGCTCAATAGCTTCTGGTATGATACAATTTTGACTCCAGAGCCTGGAGGAAGTGATGGAAGATTCTCATCAGCCCCTCCCACCACCTTATCACAGTGCATATAAAGATAAATAAGTGAAAAAATAAAACTTACAAGTGAAATTACACAATAATTACATACCACAACAAGATGAATGGTTGGGATTTCAGATAGGAAGCTTAGCAACTGCAAATAGTTCCCCCATTATTAAAAAAAAAAACAATTTACACAAACATGGACTGGTTCTCATATGATACTGGAACAAACCAAAACAACACTTACGGTATTTAAGGTTTGTGGTACACAAAAGATGGCCTGAAGAGTAGCATGATTCACAACAAACTTAACAGCGTCTGGACCTGTGTAACACAGAAAAATCATATTAAAGAAAAGACATTTGCTTGCAAACACCATAAAGTTCGAAGTGAAAGAGAGAGAGGTACCAAGTGTATCGTATAAAGGAACAGAGATGAATGAATAGGCTGCACAAGCATGATCAACAACCAACCACTCTGGTCTGTTGATAAAATAGAGTCCAACGCAAGCTCCCTGTTCCATTAAATTCAAGTCTCAAAAGCAAAACATATAGATAACAAAACGTTTGAATGTTCATAACCAAATAAGAAGAATGACTTACATGATTAATTCCATTATATAGAAGTCCAGAACCTATGGCTTGTCTTGCAGAAGCTGTTTCCGCATATGTCATCCATGTGTACCTTCTAACACAAAAACACATCACATGATAAACATAAACCCACCTCAGACTAAAAGTTCGTTAAAAGGAGAGTTTGTTAAAAAAAACTCACTCTCCAACGGTTCCATCAGGACGGACTCGTGTACCAAGATACTTGTTGCCAGGATATGTTTCCACAGCATGTCTGATTATTCCCCACAAAAAAACAGAGCAATTTTCCAGCGTCAGATCATAAACTAAACCGACAATTTAAACAAAAGATCAAAGAACTTACACAAAGTTGTCGTGCAGAGTCCCTATTTCTGGATGATCAGGGAATCTGCTGATGAGCTTGGTAGGCGACTTTGCAGATCTGACACGGAGAAAACAGAAATTGCACCATAATAATAATCATAACCACATACACACTTGTTAAAACCAAAAATACAAAACCAAACAACAATATCTCAAGTGTGTCTCACCTGTAGACATTCCATTTTCCAGTGTCTAGCTTTTCTGGAAGCACAACACTGTAGCTATCCTCTAGAGAAAATCAAAGTAAAAGGTAAACACAGAGAGACATCAAAGATATTAAC
This sequence comes from Diplotaxis tenuifolia, assembly GCA_014822095.1. Lineage (NCBI taxonomy): Eukaryota > Viridiplantae > Streptophyta > Magnoliopsida > Brassicales > Brassicaceae > Diplotaxis > Diplotaxis tenuifolia. Next base: position 5,141 of record JABAYD010002596.1, read on the forward strand.
CGTAAAGTTGTAAACATATATATAGGCTGCTCACCGTTGGAGAAGGGTGAAGCAGAAGCGGTGGCGTTGAGGAAGAGAGAGGCTGGATGATCAGCCAGAGTTGAATCAAGGTGAGACCGAAGGGTCTCGAGACGACGTTGTGCCGGCGAAGAAAACTCCATCGTGGACGATTTTTTTTTAAACTCTCCAGAAACTTTTTGAGATAAATAATAAATAAGCCACCGAACCGATTTGCTTCACGACATAAATACCATATTATCAAAACATTGAAGATCAACGTTGGATTTAGCCAAATAATAATATACTATATTAAGTATGTTTGGTTGGAGTGAACTCATGAACCGTGATGATCATTTCTTTTAGCAGGTTACAATAATTAATTTCATGTTTACAATAGTTAGTTGTATGTACTTTTCTTATATATTGCTTACGTCATTTTCTCTACCAGGAATGGAAGAGATCCACAGGAAGAGATCAGGCACTCTTTTCCATGTGGATAATTAACCATTCTCAAATATTATTATTTGGTTCGCTAACTTACTAATATTTACATTTGCACCAATAAAAAGTCAATTATAGGTTATTTCATACTCAAACAAACAAGAGTGAATTTTTAAACTTTTGAACGACTGCTTCCGTCAAAAACAGACAAAACCCGTAACAAAAAGCTTCGTACTCATGTTTTGCTGAAATTTGTTTTGAATTGGTAAACAGTTGAAGCTTAGTTTGTCTACAAGAGCTGCAATACACAGTTGCAGGATGAACCAAAGTTGTCTCTGGTATAAGATTTGATAAATGTCCGGGTGTTGATTTTTAAAGTGTTGATTTTTAAAGTGTTGCTGCTTGTTGATTTGAAGAACAGAGCAAACAAAAATAAGATTAACCTTTAAGGAGACAAAAGTTTTTTTTTTCTTGTTATTGAAAAAACTCAACAGAAAGTATATTGAGACCATGTTCCCTTTTTTCTTTCTCTAAAATGTTTGTGTTCCTACAGATCTTCTTCAACCATTAGTTCAAAGCTCCATTTCCATTAAAACTTCGAAAAAACAGTACTCTGATTAGAACTTGAGACATTAGGTTCTTCATCCTCAATCTTCTCAAGTAGAAGCGCTCTTTCTTGCTGCGTACACACGGTATGCAGCCAGCCCAACGACCACAGCAGCAGCCCCAACTGTTTACTAATTCAAAACAAATTTTAACAAACGTTTGTTGTGAGAAAATTTGTGTCAGAAGTTGTGACACTTATGGAAGAAAACATACTTGAAACAGCCATAAGAGAGCGCTTGATAGGTATGGGCGTTCGGGTACCCGATCGGGTTCGGATCGGATATTTTGGATTTTCTGGTTTTCGGGTTACGTTCATAGGTCTCATTCTAATATTTTACTAGTATGGTTGGGTTTGGATAATAACACTTCAGGTTCAGTTCAAATTTGTATTGCATCATAAATCGGTAAAGTAACTATATATCGTTCGGATTCGGGTTATTTCGATTCGATTCGAATATACCCGAAGTAAAAAACAAAAATTTGAAACAAAACATAAAAAACACTCACACTGAATATAAATTAATCATACATACATAAAATTGATAAAAATAAAGAAAATGCTAAATCAATCATTAAACAAACATCATTTGTAAACAATATGAATTACCTTACATATAAACTAAATTTATGATTTTAATGAGCAAATTATAAAATACTTATTTATAACTAATTATATATTTCAGGTAATTATTTATATTTCAATATTCATTGTATGTATCATATCAAAATAAACATTGAACTGGATATCTAAAACACTTATATATATATTTAAAATATTATATTTACTATTAATTTCAAATATTTCGGGTTACTCGTTCGTGTTCGATTAAATAACACTTCGGGTTCGGATTTTCTTGTACCGTCCTTAAGACCCGTTCGGGTATTTTTATATTTATGATCAGATAACGAATTAGGTTTTTCGATTCGGGTTCGGTTTGGATTTTGGGTTTCAGATTTTATGCCCAAGCCTAGCGGTTGATGAGCCTGTTGTAATGTTTGCGGCTTTTTCCTGCCTCAGTCTCTGGAATACTGAGATGTGGATGTTGCACTGCAGTTAAGATTTTGCGAAATAAATAGTTGAAGTCACCCAACTTGGAGCTGATTGATACCGGAGGTTCTATTCCCATATACTGCGCCACCTGCCAAAAGATCCGTGTGAATAAGTAAGATGCCTCATAAGTTATTCGAGAGCTATTTTCATTGACTCAAGGAGGGATCAATAAAAACCAAACCCTGGTGGATTCTTGTATGGAGATCGGTAATGAATCAAGATCGCCTTTTGCTGAAACCATGAGGCAAGGGACCTCATATCCAGTGGCCCACCGTGAGTTGCAACTTCTACAAGCAACTCAGTCGCTCTTTTCCATGATAACTCATCACAACTGAGTCGCAATAAAATAAATCAGGGATGCAGACAGTTATTCAAAGGTACGCCAGACATTTACATTCAATGAACACACATACTACAAGTAGTCAAGTCGAGAATGACAAGAAATCAACTTAACCATATTTTAACCCATGAAATAGAACGAAGTATACATGTCATACACGAAGACAGCTATGTGATATGCAGTCAACGACTCCTTGGATGAAAATAACCCTTTAGCCCCATCATCTGAAATTTCTCTCATCACAAGCGTCTTCTTTGGACTCTACAGACGGACAAATGCAATTTTCAGATTAATGAGCAATGAGAAACAAATAGAAAGTAGCCTCAAAAGATGCTAAAAATTAGCCATCTGAACAATTTTGTTCAAAACACCATAGTTGGAAAGGTATGCTGGCAACATAAACAACTCATCAAAGATATCGCTACCTATTTCCCTCTCAAAGACCCCAAGTTTGCCATTCTTGTTTAGTATTTCGCACATTGGACATTATTCACCAGGGGAAATGCATCCACACACATAAAGAAAGAAATGTATAAGAAATCCCACTCACCCCAGATTCATCGACCATATTCACCAGGGGAAATGCATCCACACACATAAAGAAAGAAATGTATAAGAAATCCCACCCCTAGATCATGAGGAGACACACCTGTGAGCCACATGGATATGATTGTATATTTGAAACGTGACAAAATTCGGTAAGAGCTAATATGGCAAACCTTCCAAAATAGCAATTCAATAATGCAGATTTTCCAGCGTTATTGGGTCCAAAAACAAAGCACTAGAAAACTTTTCTTTCACATTGTTGCTTTTTCCGATCTAAACGTCTTCTCTTAGTAAGACACGAATTGCAGAAGATGGATCACCCGAGAAACCAATGTAAATCAAATGTTCAACAGTCCGAGTCGGTTCTAACAGTGTCATCAGTGACCACTGCAAAGATAGAATTGAAAGATTAGGATAACATAGTATTTGAATTAGTTCAGTGAACACAATAAAAGAGATACGTAAGAAATTTTGTTTGACATAAAGAATTGCATGAATAATTTTAGTTTTTCATAGTACAAGCAAAATGAAACAATGATTATATGTTTCCATAAGTTGTTGATAACCATTAACAGGAAAGCATCAAACGATAGTTCTCCAAGGGCAGTTTTCTATGCTGCATCCAAATAAGGAGCTTCCGTCCAAGGACTGCCATTCACTTGGTGTTTAGTGTAATGAAAATAAATTAAAATTACACGTTTTTTCTTTCTCGAGGTGGAAAAAGTACCTTTCAGGTTCAGTTGAAAAAAGATCCTCGATCTCTTGAGGTCTCAGATTATTATCCGGCAGCAAGAAAAATCATTATAACAACTATAAGAACTCCAAGTTATGCAATTAGTTAAAAAAAAAGAGAAGTACCCCATCATCATCAAACAGCACATACATTCCTTTCAGGAAGTCGATCGCTACATCCGTCAGCTCGACACTCTACCAAAAAAATGAACACAACCATTAGCTGGACATTGCCAAGGAAAGCACGTTAATGTGAGGTGTAATGTAATTGTATCGCAGTATTGTAACTTGCAAGCATTCAAATTCGATTCTTTTAAAACTCAAAACACATAATTCTATAAAAAGCCCATCCAGTTGTGGATGAATGGAAAACCCAATGAATCCAGTAATGAACCCACAATGGATTCCTTTTGTGCAATTTTACCTGATCAGATGTGCGCTTGAACAATGAAGGTGGAAGCAATTCATCAGCGAGTCTTATATCATTGTTATACCCAAACTTTCTAAGTACGGTCCATTTTGTTTCTAGCCTCCCTTTCTCAATGAAAAGTGCATGTAGAAACAGGAAGCCGGTCACTGTCAGTCCTCTTTCATTCACACCTTTTGGCAACTTTTCTTGCGCAACCCTCTTAACACCGTCAATTTCAGAAGGTTGCAATGGTGCATGGAAACACTTGACCTATTTTGAAATAGCTATTAGATGTGTCATCGGAATAATAGAATCATAACTTCTTTTAAAAAATCTGAAGGAGAGGCTAGAGCCAGGTCGATGAAAAAATAGCTAAAACACAAGAAGAGGAAAAAGAACCTGAAAACCATTTACCTCTGCCTCGCTAAGAGCACCATCTCTGTCATGGTCACAGAGTATAAATATACGCTTCAAATCCATTACACACCGGGGTTTCAGTGACAGAGATTCTTGATAGAACAAAGGTGTTGTTGGGTGACGGACTGTTTTTTGTGCATAATAGAACACTTCTTGTGCCGACAAGGACATTTTCTTTAATAGGATGATAGTTCAGGCCTGAAATATAATTTATAAATCCCACCTAGTTGTTTTCTGACTATGCATTCCATGTGAAATTCAATCACAATAGTAAACACTTTCCAACAAGGAAGAAAAGAGTTAACACAACTAAAAACCTTGAAATTTCTTAGTACGACAATCACATGCCTAAGCTACCTACCCCGAACAAAACTTGTTGCCATGATTGAGGTAAGAAAAATTCTATATTTTAAGAGGAATGACAGAAGTCATAAGACCTGGAGTTGTTTCAGGGCATAACACTCGATACAAGTCTCAATCTCCCGAAACTGATGCATTATAAGTGACATCACTTGTTTGAGACTAACTGGGTTATTGTCATCGCTCAAGTCAAGCTTACACCCTGCTACTATTATAGGAACTTTTACCTGTTACAAAAGTATTACAAGCCAATCTTAATAAGAAAAAACTAAAGTTTAGGTCACAACAAAAAGAACAGTCATATTACCACCAGAAGACAAACTATACACCTTCTAAAACAAGATTAACATGACTAAACTGAAAAGAGAGAGAGGAAAAGCAAACCTCTAACCGCCGAAGCTCTGGAAGCCAGTAAGTACTCAAACCTTCAAGAGTCTCAGGTCGATCACAATCATATGTCAAAACCACCGCATCTGCATTCTTCAACTCCTTGGCAACCATGTCCCTATCTTTCTTTCTGAAACACACGAGCAGAAACATCAAAGACACACTTCAAGCACATCAACAAAGCTGTGAAAGCATGAATACCCTAAACCCTTCAACCAGTAACTAAACACTTGGCACATTTTATCCCAACATCGACACCATATGTGCTAATACTATTCTTTCATGTTCATTTACAACTTAAAACCCCTAAACATATACCACAAGGTCACTCTCCTCTCCCATCACCATAAGCATCAGTATCCTTAAAGTAGCAATGCTCTTCTTTATGTCAAACAAATAGAAGGAGATATAACCTGTAGGAAGTGTCAGCAATGGTGACGGGAACGCCGTCAGGGAAGAACTCCAAAGGAAGGTTGGTATCAGGGAGAACTGAGGGACATTGGGAGGGAAAGAATCGGAGGCTGCAGAGACAATCAAGCTGGCTTGCTAGTGCCCGTGTCACCAACCACAACGAGTCGTACAGATTTGGGTGAGCCAGGACAATCAACAATACCAGCTGAGTATCTCGCC
>JABAYD010002600.1:0-28587 GCA_014822095.1 Diplotaxis tenuifolia
CTGAACGACGTCTTCCTCCCCTCTTCTCATGGTTGCTTGTGAACTCATTAAAATCTCTAGTCATGAACCATGCGCCACTCCGAGTCGTACTAATACGTGAAAATCGTTCCCAAACTAAGTCTCGATATCTAATATCAGATTCTCCATACACAAATGTCATAAAAATCACATGTCCTTCAAGTTGGGTTTCAATATCAATCATGTGCGCATCTGGATACAATTTTGTTTCTGATAAGAATAAAAATTTTGGTCGGAAACAATGATATAATTCATCAAGATGTTCCTTCGTCCAATCAGCTCCTACACCTTGACAATTCCAAGCTACCACATTCATCTTGCAAAATTAATGATTTTAGAAAAATATTTGTATACTAGACATATAAACACCAGTTAAAAACTAATGTAATGAGCCAGAACCCTTGGAAAGAAAAACTTTTATACTTGAACTTTTTGTGCTTTGTACCAGAAGTAAAAAAATCAGGGGATATTGTGGCCCAATAGAAGCACACAAGCCCAAGATTGCGTTAGGTTTTCACAATAGAAGCGAAGCACACAAGACCTCAAGAGACCTATATCTTCACAATAACACATAAAAAATTTATTACTTGTCAAGAGAATGTTGGCCTTGTCTAAATCTTCCAACAGGTCCACATAATCGTTGCAAATATCCAAGGTAAGATGCACAGATCTTGTAAAAATGAGGCAAACGCATGCAAAAGCCAAAAAACGCCGCTGTAATGGTCTTGTAGATTTCTTTCTCAGTCGTGGCTGGTATTTTAGCGTCAACATTTCTAAATGAGAGTGTGTTGAGAGAATGAAACATTCACGCTTGAGTAAGTAACAAAGACTTTAAGCTGCATCGCTAATTTTAAGAACTTGATATTGGTCAGATCTTTCAGAGTTATGCCATATATCCTATACAAGCATGCTGAGCAGATTTATAGTCGTTGTGTAGAGGTTTCTTCAAAGGTGAGATCAAGGCAGAGTTTATTTTCTTTAAACTTGTAAACAAGAGGTTTTTAAGACAAGAACTCAAAGTCTTAGCAAAAGCTATAGACTTGAGTCCTTGCAAAAACGTTGTTGAGTCGCACCAACGGATGAAAGGGGCAGCTTCCTTCTCTGGTTCTAAAGACGGCGTTGGATTCAGATGACGCAAGACGTTAAAATAGAATGTAAACTGTTGTCTCTTCATGTATGTGATGTTGAGTTTATATACAAATAGAATCTCCTAAGTCTAAGGGGATTAACACTAAAGATAATTACAATATTATTAGTTAACTTTATCTCCAAGGTACGTCCTTATCTCTAAGTTACGTCATTATCTCTATACCCTCCCTCAAGTTGGTGGTGAAATGTGATGAACCTCCAACTTGGAAAGAAGATAAGCAAATGTAGTAGAGGACAGGGCCTTGGTGAGAATGTCGGCTGGTTGTTCAGTAGTAGTAATGTGCTCTGTAGTAATTAGCTTCTCGAGGATTGCATCACGTACAAAATGGCAATCTGATTCGACATGTTTGGTACGTTCATGGAATACCGGGTTGGCCGCAATGTATAATGCAGATTTGCTGTCGCAGAAGAGGCGCATAGGCTGATCATGACGAACACCAAAGGCTGAAAGGAGTTGTTTGATCCACTTAAGCTCCTTTAGCGTGAAGGCCATCGATCGATATTCGGCTTTGGCGGAGGACATGGATACCGTCTTCTGTTTCTTCGTATTCCATGAAATAGGAGAAGGACCGAGCTGAACAATGTAAGCACTAACAGAACGTCAAGTAATGGGACAAGTGTTCCAGTCTGAATCACAACATGCGGTAACACGAATGTCTGAATCTGCTCGAAGTAGTATTCCCTGGATTAGAGAACATGTAATGTAACGGACCGTTCTCATAGCAGCATCCCAAAGATCTTGACGAGGCTTTTGCATGCACTGCGAGAGAACATGAACCGTGTAGGCGAGGTCAGGGCGTGTGAAGGTAAGGTATATGAGTCGTCCGATAAGACGACGGTATGGTGCAGGGTCAGTGTGTAGTGGTGATTGAGACAAGAGCAACTTGTGATTGAGCTCGATAGGAACAAAGGATGGCTTGGTGTCAAGAAGACCGGTTTCAGTGACCAAGTCCATAGCATACTTGCGTTGAGAAATAAAAATGCCTTCACTGTTGCGAGCAACCTCAATACCAAGGAAATATTTGAGTTTGCCCAAATCTTTCATATGAAAGCACTTGTGTAGATAGTTCTTAAAACGTTGTATCGTAGGAAGATCGTCACCCGCAATGATGAAGTCGTCAACGTAGATGAGTATGTGAAGAGAGATTTTGTCTTTTATGAAAGAGAAGTAAGAGTAGTCCACTCCACTCTGTTTAAAGCCATAAGACTTCAGGGCAGTGCTCAGTTTTTCAAACCAGCATCTTGGAGACTGTTTAAGTCCGTAAATAGATTTGCGTAGGCGGCATACCATAGAAGGATCAGGATTCTGAAAGCCATGAGGAATCTTCATGTATACTTTCTCCTTTAAATCGCCGTGCAAGAACGCATTATGGACATCCATCTGGTGAAGTTCCCATCCTTTGATAGCGGCAATTTGAAGGAGCACATGCACAATAGTAGGTTTGACGACAAGGGCGAAGGTATCTGTATAATCAAGTTCCTCGCGCTGACGGTTGCCACATGCGACAAGGCGAGATTTCTTGCGAGTCTCCCTTCCAAGTGCATCAAACTTAGTTTTGTAGAGCCATTGACATGTTATCGCCTTTTTACCAGGAGGCAGCTTAGTGACATCCCAAGTGTGATTTGTCTCAAGTGCAGTGTATTCATCGGTCATGGATTCATTCCACACATCATCACGACATGCCTCTTTGAAAGACTTTGGATCCTTCGTAGCTATAAGGGCAGCTAAAAATGCTTTGTGTGCAAGTGAAAAGTTAGCTTGAGATAAGTAGGATGTAGTGAGAGTGTGAGTAATACCTGAGACCGAGATAGGAGGACCAAGAGAGGAGGCCGGTGAGTTTCTAGAGACGATGAGGAGTGTACTAGTCTTGGATGTATTGACGACGTAGTCTTTGAGGAGGACTGACGGTTTTGGGTTGCGATGGCCACGTCTTAATAACTCAGGTAGACCAGGCGATGGAGGAGCGTCTGTAGGGGTGATGGGTGTAGACTGCTCAACGGGAGAACGAGGTTGGGTAGGTGATGACACAAGTGGTGAAGGAGGGATATTGTTAGTGGTATCATGTATTACGGGTGATTGTGACAGAGGAGTAAATGTATCATGTTCATGAGTTATAGGTGGTGGTGGAGAAGGATCAGTGGGGATGGTAGTAGTGTTGTCTGTTGCACGGTAATCAGTAGGTGATGGAGAAGTAACGATCACTGGTACATTAGTGCGCTAGGGCCTTCCGGTAGAGTAGATACAGTTGTGGATGGAGGAAAAAGCCAATCATCAATTGCAGCGTCTGGTTGGTATACAGGTGGAGTAACATAGGTAGTATCAGGAATTCCGGGAAACTGATCTTCAAGGAAAACTACATCTTGACTCGTAAAGAATTCATTGTTTTCAATGTCATATACTTTCCAGGCTTTCTTTCCATAAGGATATCCAACAAAGAGGCACTTGCGACTGCGATCACTAAACTTATCTCTATTTCGGGGACGACGTTGAGCATAGAAAAGGCAGCCAAAGGTGCGTAGAGACTCGTAAGAAGGCTTGGAACCGTAGAGTAGCTCGATGGGGTGCTGCCGTTTAGAACTACAGACCGAGTCCTATTAATTAAGTGAGCTGCCGTTAGGATACTCTCGCCCAAAAACGTGACCGGGAGCTTGGCTTGAAATAGAAGCGCACGAGCAATGTTGAGTATGTGTCGATGCTTTCGTTCGACACGAGCGTTTTGTTGGGGAGTGTCCACGCACGAGGTCTGGTGGTTGATACCATTCTGTCGAACATAAGAGGATAACACCATGAACTCAGAGCCGTTATCCGTCCTAATTGTTTTCACTTGTTTCCCGAATTGTTTTTCACTCATGACACAAAAGTTCTTGATCAGATTTTGAACTTCTGATTTTTCCAACATAAGGTACGTCCAGACAGCTCTAGAATTGTCATCGACTATGGTAAGAAAGTAGGCAGCTCCGCATGAAGACAATGTTCTATATGGACCCCAAACGTCACAGTGAATTAAAGAAAACGGCTCCAAGGCTTTATTATAACTATCATGAAAAACTGATCGTGTTTGTTTAGCACGAATATCACATGAATGTGATTCTCCAAAATCAACTTTTAAACTAGAAAACAATGGTAATGTAGAAAGCACTTTGTAGGATGGGTGACCGAGTCTTCTATGCCATAGGACTGTAGGAGAAATAGATTTCACAGAAGTCTGATGTGCATGAGCAACACCAACACCCTTGAAGTAGTACACCCCCTCTCGTTCTTCACCGGCTCTAATCATGGTCCTCGTAAAACGGTCTTGTAAAACACAAAGGGTATCAGTAAAAATAGCAATGCAGCCGGTTTGCTTTAGGAGTTTTGATACAGATATTAGAGTACAATTGAAGTTCGGAACATAAAGAACATTCATAAGTGTGTAATCTTTGGTAAGAGATACACGTCCAATCTTTGTAGCTCGCGAAGCCGTTCCATCAGGGAACGTAACAGCAGATGGTATGATGTCAATCGCATCTTCTAAAAGGGACAAATCACCTGTCATGTGGTGCGATGCACCGGTATCTATAATAACATCAGAAAGTTTAGTTTTACCGGACAGGCGATCAGTAGATAGTTGAGATTGTTGTGACTGAAGTAGGCTGATAAGGGCCAAAATTTGGTCACTAGTAGAAGATGATGATGGAGAACTGACAAAGGCAGAAGTAGTATTCACGCGACCACAACCACTAAAAGTAGATGTCCGTCCACCACGACCCCTGTTTCCAAAGTAGTTCCGAGAAGGATTGCATTTTTGTTGCTCCAGGAACCATTCCGGATAGCCGTGTAGAAGGAAGCATTCGGAAGCTTCATGACATGTACGCTTGCAATGTGTACAAGATCGATTAGGGTCACGGTTTCGAGACACAGCAGCTGCAGCACTGAGATCGGTTTTGATGGAGAACCCCACTGCATCTTGTTTAGTACCAGCAGCGCGCATGTTATTGATGTTCTATTCGGCTCTAATAACTCTGGAGTATGCGATGTTCAGATCAGGAAGAGGATCTTCATCGATGATTTGAGATCGTATAGCATTAAACCTCACTTCATCGAGACCAAAAAGAAGCTTGTGAACTTTAGCATCTTCTCGTTCCTTTTCAAGAGCAACAGCAGCATCACCCGTGCACGACACAGAAGGTTTGAAGTTCTGGATTTCTTCCCAAAGTTTGGAGAGACGTCCGTAGTAATCAAGAACAGACTGACCGTTATGTTTGCAATTAGTAATTTCGTCCTCAAGGAGGTGCTTGCGGACGGCATTCTTGACTGAGAAACATTGTCTTAGAGATTCCTAAAGCTTCAATGCATCCGCCATGTGAGAGACGGTTGAACGAACTTGGGGATCGATCGACGTATGGATCCAGCCGACTATCATGGAGTTTGTAGCAGTCCAACGGGCAAGATCAGGGTTAGACATTGGCTTGATGATGGAGCCATCGAGAAATCCGATCTTTTGTTTGGCTTGGAGAGAGTTCCAAAACTCTGTTGCCCACTCGGAATAATTATCTCCTTTGAGAAGAACTGGTGTAATTAGAGCTCCGGGATTATCGGAGTGATGTAGAACGTAATGAGATTCTGAAGCAGTACTCTCCATTGTAGAAGAAGAAGAAGAACTCGAGGTCGACATGAAATATGATCAACTCGAGTTATTTAGTAAGTAGGTAAGTAAGCGGAAGCAGAAAAAAAAATTTACGTATATTGCCTTAGCTCTGATACCATAAAATAGAATGTAAACTGTTGTCTCTTCATGTACGTGATGTTGAGTTTATATACAAATAGAATCTCCTAAGTCGAAGGAGATTAACACTAAGGATAATTACAATATTATTAGTTAACTTTATCGCCAAGGTACGTCCTTATCTCTAAGGTACATCCTTATCTCTACAGACGTGCTTCTCACAGGAACATTAATAAGGTTGTATCTTGTCACTTGAAGGCTGTTCAATCCAGTTTCATGGGAGAGCGACAACACCCCAAAGCATTAATGGCAAATCTTTAATAAGATGAAAGGGTTGATTAATAAAGGATGCGACGGAGTTGACGGGGAAGAACGGTGGAGAAATTTAAATTTCACGGAGGTTGAATAGATCTCCAGAATTTTGAAAAGATCTCGGAAACATCGCCTGAGAGCGTTTCTCTCTCATCAGTAGTCGCATTTTTTACGATTTTCATCTTTTTTATTCAAGCGAAGTTTAGAGTAACACAAATACTTTTCTTTTTTTTCCACTCAATTACTGAGGCTTCGAATGTTACAAACCATCCCGCCCCGCACCGCACTTAACAGTAACAAAAATCTTTGCATATACATATATCTATACATTTTTATAACTGTAAAAACCGCTCTACAGTTAAACCGCTTTTCCCGCACCGCTCAAACCGCAGTCACCATTCGGAGCCTCAATGTTACTCTACTTTTTTTACTCTATGTTTTACCAATCAGACCCTAAAGGTTTTAGAGTTTCAAGAACAATACCTGCGACTACGAGTCATCGAAGGAATCGGTCTAACGTGAAATGAAAGAAAAAAAAGGCGGAGGAAAACCACCGGCACGTGGATACGGAGACGAGGAGAGACAATACACATACAGATTTGGGCTTAAGAGAGCTTTCGAACCCCATATTGGGCCTTTTAATAACGGCCCACCTTAGAAGTCCATGCAAGGCCAGGTTGGATAAATGGTCGCTATCAGTTAAATGCCACGCAGACTCTTAACTGGACACGTGCTGTACAAAATGACCTAGCGGTAGAAAACCCTTTTTTTTTTACCACCGCTATTGTGTTTGAATGAAACATTGAGATTTGAACTGAAGAGTGGCCAACTCGCAATTTGATCAATTACATACTTTCTTCTTATCTGTATTTCTCTTCTAAATATTTACTTCTATTTTTTGTAAGATCTAGTAAATAAAAACACCATATTACCGTTAATGTACGTCCAATGTATAACTTTCGTCAGCATTTACACCTTTTTCCGCTTATGCTGTCTAATGAAAAAGGTAGGAAATATGCACAGTAACTTAAATATGGAAATGTATCTATAAATATGAACTGCACTGTAAAAGAAAGTTTGGCTTTATGTCAGCACCTAATTCAAACTAAAATTAAATGCACCATTTTTAATTTCCTAAATTAAATTTATTAAGTTTTTAATTTACAAAGCCAATCGAAAAACAGATTAAGCGTGGCTTAACAAGAAGATAAGGAGAAAAGGAAAAAATATTAATAAAAAGTTTTGATCTGTTTTCAAGAAGCTTGTCTCGTACACCGCATGACCGTTTCTTTTTACCCCATTTCTCCTCCATTTTCTTTATTTTTTTTTGTATTCAGTATCTTTCGCTCCCTCCTCGCTTCAGTATCGACGAAGCTTCTGCTCTTTATAAAAATTAGGTCAAAACCCAGAATCTGGGAGTGAGAATCGAAGTCAAATGTTTCACTCACATAGCCTCGTGTCGAGGAAAGGACCTCTAGGAGCGATTTGGGTGGCTGCGTATTTCGTGAAGAAGCTGAAGAAAGCTCAAGTCAATGACACTCATATCCCCACCTCCGTTGGTCTGTCTCTCTTCCTCCCTGGCTTCGTTTCCCTAAAGGGTTTTGTTCGTTAGATTGTAAAGGTTTAGACTTTGGGGGAAACAAATTGATAGAATGGCTTTAGTGTAAAACTTACCCGAAATAGAAACATAGGGTTTCGTTTTCATTTGTTGTTTGCAGGCTTGACTCCTTACCTCATTCAAACAAATGACTTGAATGGGGGAAGAAAGTTTGCCCCTTTTGCTTCTTAGTTGGCAGATTACACATATCGTAACCTCTGTATATTTGTTAGTTTTTGCTCTTTAGTTGTTTGACAAAATGCCTCAATGAATCTCTGAGGTTTTATTTAACGATATTTCACCTGAAAAGGTAACGATTTCCTCATATAGACACAAGGCTTGAGCAGCTGGGCTTATATGTCCAAAGACGTTGTCGTATAATATCTATTTGTTTATCACAAAGCTGTTGACTTTTCTGTTCAATATTTAGTTTGCTTCATCTCTTCAGTGTTTGATATGTTCCCGTGTTTTCTTTTTTTTGTTTCACAGATCAGATCTTGCAAAAAGAATTGGACGTTTTGACATACAGAGTTTTAGCTTATCTTCTTCTTGGTGTTGTTCGAATATATTCCAAGAAAGTCGACTTTTTGTTCCATGATTGCAACAGAGCCTTGAACGGTGTAAAGGAGTTTGTTGCTAAGGAGAAGAACAGAGAACACACAAATGTTCCTTTGCCTGCTTCATCTACTGCGTTTTTGTCAATTGATTTGCCTGAAAGTTTCGAACTAGATGCTTTTGATCTTGGTATTTTGGAGGATTCTCACGGGTATTATTCTTGTAAATCCTGTTCAGTGATGTAATTTGTAGATATCATGCTTATTGTCTCACTTTTTTGTTTCTTCTTCTCAGGGGAAATGTTAAGCCTCAGGAAGATATTACACTTAAAGAAGGTAAATTACTAGTGACTAATGACAACTCTTTTCAAGTTAATCATGTAATTTATACCACTGTATTGCGGTGAAACAGATGGAGGTGCTGGTCGGGATACTGAGAGCATGGACCAGTACTATATGGAAAGGGTATGGCTTCTCACCTGACTGATAGAATACTATGTATAATATATATTGACATTGTTGCTTGAACCCATTCCTCTCTGATTTCTTGTATACAAGTGGAAATATAAGTAATGAAGATACTATTTTTGTGGAGTTGCAGTTCGACATGGAGGAGGACCTCGTGTCTACGTTTCATGAAACTTTTGTTGCCGATCATACTGATACTAGACAGTGAGTATGATAATTTTTGGCTCTATTTGACATGTAATCAACAGACACAGGCTTAATTTTCTTTGTTATATTTGTTATTGCAGTGAGAGCTCTGCCTATGATATGGACATAGATGCAGAAAATTACAGATATGCTAGTGGAGAAACATCAGTCGGAGTTGTTGAAGCAGAGGCACTGAACTCTAACAACTCATCCAGAGACCACCAAACTGCATCTAGGCATGGGGAGGATCCAGAGTCGGATGACATGCTTGTGGAACCGCAAGTATCTGTAGATATCATAAAAGCACAAGAGGAAGCAACAGCTAGAGAAACCATTGTGCAGAGACTAGAGGATCCACAATCAGATTACATGTTTGTGGAACCGCAAGCATCTGAAGATATCAGAAGAGGTCAAGAGGAAGAAACAGTTCGAGAAGATCCTCATGAATCTCCAGGAGATAATCTACATAGAGACGGGCACAGGGAGAATTCAGAGAAGACATCAGTGGAAACAACATGCGAAAAGACGCTATCTCATGACGGGTCCCTACCATCTGAATTCAAAAGTCCTGAAGAGATTCACGGGAGTGAGGATCAACCTTCTGGCGCCTCAAGAACTGATTGGGAGAAAGAGATCCAGGAGATGAGTACACGTGAAGAACCAGAACCAGGATCTGTGAGTGTAAACATAGACTTTCCTGAAGGCATAGAGAAACACCGAGGACAGAATGATGAGGAAATGACAGACACTGATATGTTTCATGGTTCTCATAAAGAGCCATCTGAGACTCCTGAAGTGAACCAAGTTGGACACAGTGTTACGGAGAAAAGTTTTCTCTCGGAGGTGACTTCTTCGGAAGAGTGGAGTAAAGAAACTAATGCTAAGGATACGCCCGTTGCTGCTACTCCCAAACCTACTCCGCGGCTGAACATCTCTGAAGGTGGTGTCTTTATAAATATAAGTTTTTTTTTGTCTGTGTGTTTATAAATTATAATGTGTTATTGTATAAATATACAGGGGAAACAAGCCATCAGTTCTCTATCATTCCTACGCCTGCTGGGAAGGAGTCTTCACGTATTTCAAGGAAAAGAAAATGTATAATAGATGATGAAGTGATGATTCCGAACAAGTAAGAGATCTTTTTGTAACCTTGGAGTTTATATTTATATGTAGAGTTCCGTTAATCCGTACAAGTGCGTGACATATTGGTTCTTCTCTTTTACTGTAGAGTTATGAAGAAGATGATCGAAGACGCAAGTACATTGGTTGCAAAACGGAGAAGAGTTCCTCATATTGACTATCCTGAGAAAAGAATCAAACGCTTTACCGATCCCTCAAAACGTTCCTGGGACCCTTTAATTCCATGTAAGTGAAACCTTCGAATTCTCTGTACCGTTATTTCAGATTGTATTGTTATTTATGCTGATTGTTATAATAATACTATCTCAGATGGTTCTTTGGACCTCCAGTTACTTTTTTGTCAACCCATCAAGCTTAAAGAAGAGAACACCACAGAAACTCCTAAAGCTGCTAAAACTGCTAGGCGAATGACAAGGTCTTCGCTTAGAACAGTTGGAGATGTTTCTTCGTCAGCGCAGACTGAGAACGGTCGGGAAATTATGGAGACTTCTCAAGCTGCTGCTCTTACTGAACTGAAAATTACTGTTCCAGAGGTTTCGGCTAGTTCGTCCATAGCTGCTGGAAGTTGTTCTCATCCAACGAATGTTCCTCCGGAGACTCCATCGAAGCCTGCAGAGGCAGCACATCTTGCTCCAGAAACCCCAGCAAGGACAACAGTGCAAACAGAGATTGCGCCGGAGACACCAGTAGTCTATGAGCGAGTAGAGATTGCTCCTGACACTCCTGTGAGGGAGTCAACGTCCAAGAGATATTTCGAGGACCCTGAGATCTGTGAACAAGAAGCAAGACCTGCAAACTCCTTCACCTCCGTTGACGAGCGCCCGTCAGAACCTTGCGAGGTTAGACGGGACCTTGATGCAATTTTGATGAACGAGGAGGTACTGCTCCATTGCCTCATATGACAGTAGCAAAAGAAACCATTTATAAATAGTTTTAGTAGTATTTAGTTACAGAACTTAGCATTTGTTTTTGCTTCTGCTTTAGCAGGTGAATGCAAGTGAAACAGAGGACCTGCAAAAAGGTAAACTGCCTTCTACTCTTATTCCAAGATTGGAAAGCACACCCAGTATCTTGAAACTGCCCCGGCTTTTGGTTGACTAGTTCACAGAAATCTATGAAGAATTGGATTGATGCTTTTTGAAAATATGTAGCTTTTAGTGAAAAGTTTCAACCATATAAATACATAGACAACTTATTATGGGATCAAGATCTTATTGTTGTGTTGTTTGTTGCATGTTGACGTGTTTCGTTGTACTGTGTTCTTACGATGTATGTTTTTTTATTTGCAGAGACATGGTCCGCGAGAACAAGGTTGGTAGATTCTCACACCTTTGATCTCAGTTTCCTTGTTTTGCACATAATTTCGGATAAATATCCAGATTTTCTGATTATGGATTGTACAGGAGTGTTGCGAAATTCCTGGAGAAGACGTTTCTGGAGCAGAGGGAGAAGGGAGAAGAAGAAAAGGCGAGTTTGTTACAGCTGTGCAGAGGAAGAACTCAGAAGGAAAGCGCGAGACTCTTCTACGAGACTTTGGTATTGTCACATCTGCTTTCTTGGTCCTGTTTATCTTTTTCAAATTTTGGAAACTCACTGAATGATTTGTTTGCAGGTGTTGAAGACGAAAGGTTACTTGGAAGTGAAGCAAGATCATCCGTATAGTGATATTCTTCTCTCTCGCTTCACCAGACAACAAGAAGCTTGTTGAAAAGCACTTTAGCTAGGTTTCTTACCTCCAGTTAGGTTTTTCTAAGAAGCATCTGTAGAATCAAAGTTGTTAGGCTTTTGGAATTTTAGCCTTTTTTGCTTTAAAATATGTAGACTTGTAGCACCTTAAATATAAATGAATCGACCTGGCTGCTGCTCTTTCATCAAAGTTTTTGGAGACAGTGCAAGAATGCAACTGTTAAACTATGTTTAAAGACATGTTTTTGGGACAACACTCATGAGCACTATACCACGTTAACAAATACATCTTTCTCAGGGAAAAAGAGCTCAACAAATACTGATATGTTATCTAAAATACTGTACTCAGTCTGTTGCTGAGATATGTTGGCAGATGGATGCTCAAGCTAGGGTTGGTGTATTGTTTTGGATAGGGCTGGGCATAAATTCTGAGTTTCGAACCGAAAACCAAACCCCATTCGTAATCCAAGCTCGAATGGAACTTTAATCAAGTTTTCATGATTTTGTCAGTGAGCTCTACATGGGTACACCAAGCATACAAAATCTTGAACTTATGGATCATAGCAATACCTCAGAGTAGTCTGAATTCTCTTCGGAAAGCCAAGACGATTCCGCAAGAGGAGCTGCAGACAACTGTAAAGAGTGCTTAGGAGGGACTTCAACTGCATCCAACCTTCCTTCCATCATCTCAACAACTCTATTCATCGGTGGACGGTTTGATAGACATGGCTGAATACACTAAAGACCCACCAATATCATCTTCTTTGCAACCTCTTTTTCCTCTTTAGTGGCATCTCCAGTTACCCATGTATTCTCTCCCTTTACAAGACCCTTATATATATCCAATCTGGAAAATAAGTCGAACTAGAGGAGTCAGAAGCAGCAGTTTCTTCTGTTTCTTTGTTCCTTGCTCCAGTCGTCTCGAGGACCAACATTCCGTAGGCTCTGCCATAAATTCTTGAGAACACCTCTGGAGCAATATATCCTATAGTTCCTCTTGTGTCTAGCAACGACGTACAAGATGCTTTCTCTTTTCTCACAGAGCTTAGCAAGGCCAAAGTCTGAGACCTTAGGACATAGATTGTCATCTAATAATATATTTTGAGGCTTAATGTCAAAATGCACAATCCTTGTTTTGCACCCTTGGTGCAAGTACTCAAGTCCCCGAGCAACACCTAACGCCACACCATATAGTGTGCTCACATCTAGATTCGGCGACGAGTTCTTTGAGATGAACTGATCAAGAGACCCATTCTCCAGAAACTCATACACAATTGCTCTTTTGGACCCTTCGTAGCAGAAACCAAGCAGTGAAACTATGTTAACATGTGATGTTTGGCTCATGCTTGCGACTTCGTTGATGAAGTCTTCACCATTGCTCTTAAAATTCTTTAAAACCTTCACTGCAAACTTACGACCGTTGCAGAGGTTTCCTCCGTAGACCCTTCCAAACCCTCCGGTGCCAATTGTGTGTGAAAATGATTTTGTTATTTTCATTACTTGTGGTGCCTCGGATGGTGTGATGTTTCATTCTTTCGAAAGCCTGATGAGAATAACATGAACATGAGAAATCAGGAAAAATATTTGAGTTCGAAAGCTATTTGTTAGAATTTAGAAACTAACCCAGGAATCCACAAGCGACTCCGGTTCCTAGAGACAAACAAAAAAAAAACAAAATTTTGTAAGATTATGCTGCTACGTAGGTTTTACTAAAGGGAAAAAATAGACCCCTACCCATTTCCGTTGTTGGATAAATTGAAGATGTTGTAAGCTGTTTGCTTGTGTATTGAGCTGCCAACTTCTTTCTTCTGCAGATGAAACAGAGCATAGCTACTGATAAAAGAGTGGCACCCAAGAACCCACCAGCGAAGCCGATTCCTAGAGACGAACCAAAAAAGACAAGGGACTTGGTTAGGCTATGCTGCTTCCTAGGTATGCTTTACGGAAATTAGATTCCAAGAAAGTAAAAGAATAGATACCAACCTAGTTTTTTTGTAGTGTGTTCTGCATTAGCAAATACCATGAGAAATGTGTTAGTTCAAACTCAAGACCCTATTTAAAACGAGGCTTGAAACTCAAGCGAGTTTCTCGAAGTGGTAACGAGAAAAGTAGTCTAATATATCATATTCATGTTGGCTAAACTAGTTCATGTGAAAAAAAAGGTAAGACTGGTAGGTGGGGGTTATAGAAACTCGAGTTCAAGAACTTTTAGATGATTAACAAGACTTACTCTTATTATCTTAAAGAAAATTCAAAACCTTAAATTCTCAACTCATAAGTTATGCCATACTTTGGCATGTTTTTATACAGTGTTTATAGTTTTTAATCTTATTAAGTTTAACATATTTAGATAACTCCTAAATAAAGTGTATTTCCTAATCTCTCATAACTCGAATATGATTAGGAAACTTAGAACTCAAGTTACTTCAAGTTTAAGCCAACAAGTGGGGTAGTAGTATAGTATGCAGTGGTGAAGGAATGGAAGAGATCTGGATCTTGTGGAAGAACAGAACTAAGATTCAAATTTATCAAAATAGTGAATTTTAGATTCCTTGAAAGGAAAGAAAAAGAGTAGACACCTACTTGGTTTCGGATACCATGAGAAAGAAAAAACAGTTTAAGTTATATTCAGATTAACTAAGGTAAGTTAAAGTATATCAGTGAAACAAAGTAAGATAGATTATTATTACTCATCTCTGTTATCACCCACAAGTTTCAGTAAATAAAACTCATTCCCTTAATTATAAAACTATACAAGTGAGCTGGTTATATACATGATTCGACTCGGCAAACCAGAAACTTTAACCAAACTAAACCAATATGTACAGACTTAATTGATTTAAACCGGTATATACATTCGACAAGTGTTGATGTTTACGTTCCACAACATAATTTTGTTGTGGTGTTTCAGGACAAGAGTGATAATGCACAATGCCTTTTTCATGAAAGAAATAAGTGAAATTGAGTTCTGGAACATTGTCAGATCTAACCCCTTTGACTTTCCTATCAAATTGAGTTTCCACCATAGCTAAGAATGTGGGAAAAACGGTTAAAACATCTGACTTATTCTTAAGAAGATATACCCAAGTTGCCCTAGAACAATCATCAACTATGGTGAGGAAAAAATCTAAACCCATCATAAGTTGGAACAGGAAATGGACCCCAAGTGTCTATATGAACGAGATCGAAAGGGTTTGGACTAGTGGTTGGGTTAGAAGGAAAGGAAAGTTGTTTCTGTTTCGAAAGATGACAAACTTTAGAATGAGAATCAAGAATATTATTATGTTTAGGCAAATCCAAAAGAGATTGCATGTTTTTAAGTTTGGACAAAAGAGGGATGACCCAAACTTTTAAGCCAAACTTCAATACTAGAAACAGAAGCAACAACAGGAGAAGGTAAAATACCTTTAGAAGAAATTGAATCTATATCGAGAAAATAAAGGCTCGCCACTTCTCTACCCATTCCAATCATTAATTCCTGTGTACGATCCTGAATGCCACAAGAAACATCATCAAACCATACCCGACACTTTAATTGTCTAGTTAGGCAGCTAACACTGAAGAGGTTGAACTTAAATTGCGGAATATACAGGACATCAGTGAGGATTAGGTTACTACCCAGTTATATGTCCCCTATTCTAACAATGTTAACCAGAACTTCATTAGGAAGGGAAACAGTGGTATGAGATAGATATTTAAAAGAGATGAAAGATGATTTTTGATGAGAAATGTGATTAGTATCTCCATAGTCTATAACCCAAGCATTGAGAACATGAATATTTGAATCAATCGAGCAGACATATGGCCTATCAATTCCGGTAAAAGAACAAAAGATAGAAGGATGAAAAGTACCAGAGATTGGGCATATAGCTGAAGAAGAAGGTATGGAAGCTGAAACAGAGTGAACCGTTGGTGTGGAATGATCACTAGGACTTTGAAGCTCACTGCTCAAGAAAGAAACCAGCTGTTGGATCTGAACTGGAGAAAGATCATCATGTGGATTCTCAGATGGTGATGACTCAATAACAGCAACATTAGCAGCAACAGAAGAAACTGGTTTATCAGAACGTTTATTCGGCATGCTATTAGGAAAGCCATGCTTCCTATAGCATTTGTCAATAATATGATCTGGACGATGACAATACGCACAGAATGGACGATCCTTTCGCTGATAACCACTATCCTGACCAGAAGGAGCATTCTGAGAAACTTGAAAAGCTGCATTAGTCAAATCAGATGACCCATGAGAATGAGCATCCTTCTGACTATCTTCTTGATCCAACAAATTGTAAACCTCAGAGAACGAAGGAAGAACTTTCTTCATTAAGATTCGGCTACGAATACTCTCATAGTTATCGTTAAGCCCCATAAGAAAGTCTATGATGCGGTTTGTCTCCCTTTCAGCTAAGAGATCTTCAACAGTTTGATGAGTCATCTGAATGTTTGATAGTTCCTCCCATAATGACTGAGTTTTGGTATGATAAGTTGAGAGATCAAGACTGCATTGACGGAACGAGTGAAGTTGATGGCGAAGCTTGTAAAAACGCGGAAGATTTGACTTGTGAAATCTGGTATGAAGATCCTTCCAAGTATCACTAGCATTTTTGAAGTAAAGGATGCTTGTGTACAACTGCTTCGTCACACTATTCAGGAGCCAAGACTTAATCATGCTATTGACACGAGTCCATATCTTGGAATAAGGATCATCATAAATAGGTTTAACAATAGATCCATCCAACAAACCTATCTTATTCTTAGCTTCTAGACTCGTTGTCATTGCTATGATCCACACACCGTAATTGCTACCATCAAGAGGTTCCGATACTAATGTAAGACCAGGATTATCAGAACTATGGAGATAGTAAGGCGAGTGTATGTTATTAGGAGAGTTTGATACCTCAAATCGATTGACGGAGGTAGAAGAAACATATCATGGTGAATCATCACGATCCTGAGCTCCAGAAGCAACTCGCGATGGATTCGAGCCAGAAGGCTGATCGTGAGCTGGTGGAGAATCAACTTCCGGTAGATCCGGTGTTTGACGGCGATACTTTGACTTGCACTGTCGCTTTCCCATTGAAATCGAATCAGCTGAGAGACGACGGATAGTCGCGAGAGGAAGCTTAAACCACACAGGAAAACAAGCGAGGAGATCGAGACGAAGAACACGAGGAGAAATTCCGGCGAAAACCGGTGAAAGAGTTGCGGAGAACGGACGGTGAACGCGAAAGCTTGTTAGGGAACCAGCTTAAAATGCTCTGATACCATTTCAGTAAATAAAACTCATTCCCTTAATTAGAAAACTATACAAGTGAGCTTGTTATATACATGACTCGACTCGGCAAACCAGAAGTCTTAACCAAACTAAACCAATATGTACAAACTCAATTGATTAAAACCGGTATATACAAAATAGCAAGTATGCTCATGAGGCCCGTCCACACAGTAGCAAACCAATGCCCTCGAGCTCTCATTATAACCACAAGAACCGTTGGATTTTGTGCATTCCAAGCATTCACTGTTGTTAACTCCAACCTCGAAACCCTCATTAAGAGCCTTCTTTATAGCCTCCAGAGTCGGACTTCCATCTTGTATCCTCAAGGCAGATCGAGAGACTGGAATACTGACAGTTCTTTCACACGATGCGCTTGACTTTTCTAAGATAGCTATACTCCAGGAATATAAAGCCGAGGAGACAAAGTAACTACCCTTATCAGCATAATTCCCACAGTCTAGCTTTCTAATGTTAAAACCGGGAGGAACATCTACCCTTGGATCCGAGCAGTTGTAATAAAGTATTGACATCATGGTGTTGACAGAAAAGCGAAGGACATCGTGGTTGATTGTTACATTTTTAGGGTACCGGGGACAAAGATTGTTGTGATAATCCTTTATGGCTAGTCTAATGATGTCAAGCTTGATCTCAAGGATTTGAAACTTAACGGAAGATATACTTAACTCTTCGAAATCTCCGGTGCAGTTGAGCTTGAAATCCGGGTGGCCGCACTCTTCTCTCCCAGGTATCCAAAAGGGATAACTGAGTTCTACCTGATTGGCGCATTCAAACCCTTGAGCGTATTTTTGGTGATTCTCATTAGCTGACAGACCAAAAGAGGGGATCACAAAGAGCATCCATATGGTTGCATAGGACCAAAATTTTGTGAGAAACTGATAAAGATTTATCATGGTGCTCTTGAACCTCCTATTCATCTCCAAGAAAAAAAAAGCAGAGGAGAGAAGTGGTAAATGGTTTTTTTTTGTCTAAGTATTGGTTTTTAGTGAACTGGACGAAAGAAAATAAATTTGTTTCCTAACGGAAATTTCTGTGATTTGTACTAAATTATTTAAAAAAAAAATATCTGTTTTTATTAATACCACATAAAGGTAATTGTCGGTACTAGGAAAAGTCTAGCCAACGTAGAATTGGGGCTAACTGATTGGCCTTTCCACTACTTTCCATTTTATCTTTCAGCTTCAGACAATTAACGAAACTTCCACCACATTTTTTTTTGGATAATAGCTTCCAATTTACGTTGAAAATTACTTGATTGAAATCGTCTATTCCAAGTTGTCGTCTATTCCAAGTTGCTGGTGTGGTGTTAAGCTAGATTGACTTCCAACCTAAAATCAATTGATGATAAGTGAAGTGGTCCATCCACCTTATATAATACCAAAGATCTCTTCCAACATCCGATTTGAGACCTTTGTCCATACGCTCCCTCGAGATGATGGTTTTCTGAGCATCAATCTTGGAATGTTTGAGTAAGGATAGATAGACCAACTTTGGACACGGATCAATAGATCGGGTGGGATGGCGTGGATCGTAGACTCTGGTACCATGTTAAGTTAGATTGACTTCCAACCTAAAACCAATTGGTAATAAGTGAAGTGACCCATCCACCTTATATATTACCAATGATCTTTTCCAATATCTGATGTGGGACCTTTGTTCCTAATAGCTGGACTTCCAATTTACGTTGAAAATTACTTGATTGAAATCGTCTATTCCAAGTTGCTGGAGAGTGGAGACTCATCAAAACTTATAGACCACTCAAGTTTCTACGTACCTTTTATTCATAAAGGTGTGGTTGGGTGGTTAAACTGGTTCGTAAAGATCTTAAGGCTTGTGGGTTCGAAACCTTACTTCTAGATTATCTATTTTTGTGGTCAGGTGACAATGGTATCTACTCCCCCCATACGAGGGAATTAACCAACGGGTCTCAATCTGCCAGATAAAAAGAAAGAATTTGAATGAGATATGCACGAGAAGATGCAAAGGAATGGAAACAGATAAGAAGAGATGATGTAAGTGATCACCATCAACGAGCATCTGGTGGTGTCTCTACCACACACTGGAAAAAAACTCCACAAAGGATGGATAAAAGTGTAATACAGATGGGTTATTTCATCATGCACAAATACAGAATACTGCAGGTTGGGTGTTTAGAGATGAGCAAGGATCTTATCAAGGATCAGTCCAAGCAAGAGGACAAAAAGTCGAGGGTGCCTTAGAGAGTGAGTTAGAGAGTGAGCTACAAGCAATACTTATGGCTCTACAACATGGTTGGAGTTTAGGACATTGTCAAGTTATTATCGAGAGTGATTGTCTCACAGCCGTGGAAATTCATAATAGTAGAAAGCTTCATTTTGGATACTATAATTGGATAAGGGACATCCATTGGTGTTGGATAAGGGACATCCAATGGTGGGCTAGACGATTCCAAGATATCAAACTCCAGTGAACGATCATAGAAGTGCAAACAAAGTGGCAGATCTTTTAACAAAGAAGATTGCACATAGTGTAATGTTTCAGTTTTACCACTATGTACCTTTGTACTTGACTGATTCATTACATACGGATCATACATTTTAACAATCTTCTTATATAATAAAGTTAACTTTTTTTTCTTCATAAAGGGCAGATCATGCCACATGTCCTTCCTAAAACAATTCTTTTTATATAATAAAGTTAGCTTTTTTTTCTTCATAGGGGGAAAATCATGCCACATGTCCTTCCTAAAACAATTCTTCTATTAAATTGGTAAAGCCCAATCCGACAATAAAACAATGAAGTCCAATTGTTGGGACCTTTTTGTTGTTGGCTTCATCTGCTCACATACCCTTCATTACACCGACGAAAACCAAACTGTGTTGTAACGCTTTCCGTCGTCATCAAAACATTTTCATAAAGTTTGGCTATTAAATCTCTCATTCAATCTATCTCCCACAACGTTTCTTTTATAATCCCTTTCCTAATCTCCATCTCAAATCCTTAATTTTGACTGCTAAAATAATGATGCATAGAACGCTTCCTCTCCTTGCTTCACCAGAATCAACCCTTTTGTTTTCTTACATACACAACCTGCAACAATGGTTTCATCCCTTATCTCTCTTTCAGATTTGAAGTCCAATCGTTTCTCTGACATGTTTTTGCTTGATGAGAAGGTTTGTCGCATATGTCCTCATCTTTTTACCTTTAGTTCATTACAACGTACATGTGATCGTATTGGTTATAGACTTATAGTTGATTTAAATATCTTATCGTGACGGAACTTCAAAATATTTATTTAAACAAAAAAAAAAAGAAACTTCAAAATATCTGTAAGAAACAAGTTTACACAAACAAAAACAAAATGAGTTGTGAAAGTATCATAATTTTGACTGCGATGTGGATGTGAAAGTCTAACACAGATACAATTATAATAATTGGTAACAATTTGGTTTGTCTCATATTTCCAGCGTTTCATGTTTCATTTTTCAAAGTCTAGGCTGCCAGATTCAACAATCTTACATTTTTTGTTGAAATTACAATTCCACACGCTCCAATACCTTTTGAGCTCTTTAGATTCCGTGACTATGGAAAGTTCATGGACAGTTCATGGCATTAGCAAGTCCTAATACTCATCAATTCCAGGTAAATCAGTTAAGTTTGAGCGACACAACAGTTCGGAGAATTAGTATACAAAATTTAACCACTTCAACGCTTGCTTCGTAGATATCATTGGGTTTGTTGGTGATCAAGTCTACCTTCAATGACCATGACCCGACAACTCAACAGTCAACATGGTTAACCTCCAGATCGGCAGGTACTATCCCTTTTTCATTAGCACTATTTTTTTTTTCATATTACCCTCTTTTTACTGAACCAAGTGATACATTTTGTGAACCAAATCCTAATCTGAATTAGGCCAGCATGTATAATCTATCACTTTATTTAGATAGTTGATGAGATTTTTGGTAGTTTCTGTTTTGTAATATGTAGATCACTGTTTCTCCTAATGTAAATTTTTGCATTCTGTTATATGATCCTTTCTTTTTGGTTGGTTGAATTATCATCTCTTGAGCGGTTTTGGGTTATGATCCTTCTTTAGCAGTGCTTCATTCATTCAAAAAAAGCGACAAGTTCCTTCTATCTCTGACTATGAGAAGGTTCCAGCAGAGAAATCTTATCTCTTCAAATAAAGTACAATAAACTTCTGCCTAAACATCAAAAACATTGAGAGGTATTGCTTTCACGGGATACGGTACTAGCTAGGATCATGAACAATTCTTACTTCCACACATATTTCCATATGTACATGTGTTAGATTTATTTCTTTGGCAACTGATCATGAGTAAAAGATTTTGGATCATCAGACAAACTTCTTTATTTATACTACAGAATACTATATTCTTTCAGTTGATGTAGGGGGGCACACTCAGATTATAGTAGAGGACATTGTATATATGATTACATGGGTTTTATCCCATTCAAATGTTTTTTGGTTTAGTAATCATGTCATCATTTGCATCATATGATGCAGCGAAAGATTCAGTTATGATAAAGAAAAAAGGGAAATACATACCCAGAAACAAGTGCATATAGGTTTTAAGCACTTTGATAAATTGAATATACACAATTTCTAAGACTGAGGACAAAAAAAAATACTTACATTTACAAGCTTTCATCTTAATATATGGTCCTGTTATACAAGCTCGCCTTCTTCAAATTCATAAAATGGTTTTAGTTATATATAATCCAAGTGATGTGTGTTTCTTACGTTGTTTTGCTAGATATATCTGTCCATGGGCCCATGAAGTAAGGATCTCCAATAAGATTACTTTTGATCTATATAACTCGAATGCATTGTAAATTTTTCTCTGTTACCTTATTCCAAACTTCATTTACCTTATTTACCCGAGAGCTTCATTTTATTAGTTCTAGACACTACATTCAGTTCAGTTATAGTTGAAATCTTCCAAAAAACAAATGACATCTAGATTGAATTTTGATGAATTTTCTACCATAATTATTACTTTGTTGTCTGTATTTACTAAACCCAGATTTTAGGTTTTAAGAAGCTCATACATTTTGAAGAATTCTCTAAATTGAATTCTTATTATGTTTTCTTGGCTATAGTGGTTGTTGTTATTTATGTAGTTTAAACTTTAGAATTTGAGTAATCCTTTTATCCAATTTTTCTTATAATTTGAAGATATGTAAAGCAAGCTTTTTTTTGTTCAAATATGTAAAGCAAGCTAGCATTTGATTCTTTCTATTTTATCAGTTTGCGTAAGCTGTTTCATTACACATGAAATATGCATTTCAAAAACAAAGTATTAGAAAATTAAAGGGAGAAAGAGATCAAATAACCTGAAATCAAAGAAAATAACAACGCAAAATGGAGAAGAAATGCTTTCAAAAAGTGTTTAAAAAAGCTCTTATGTTTTTTTGTTCATTTATTGTTGTTGAATATGTTTCTAATTTTTTACAGACAAGGATGACTTCCTCATTGGATTGTTTCACTGACTCGCTCTCTCAGCTCAACATTTCCTTCCTCCAACTTCAAATCCAAGTTAAAGGTGGGAAAATGGCGGCTCGATCTACTGCTTTATGTTTTGATTCAGATTTAATCCGATTTCTTTTATGGTTTCTCAGACAAGGAAGAGAATTAGGAGAAGCACATGCCAAGACCAAAGCGCTATCTCTTTGCTACATTTTATAAAACAAAAAAAAAGTTTTCTCTTTTTTATTTATTTCATGCTTAATAAGAAATAGGATTTGAAATATACAATAGCAAATTAGCCTGGTTTCTCTTGGATCAAGAGCATCTGATTAGTCAAAATTCTAATGTTTACCTCTTTCAATTTTGTCAAATTTTTTCTTTTGTTTATTTATTCAGTTCAGTCAAATTTTTATGGAAAACCGTACAATATCATATGTCAAATATCATTGGAATTTGATGACGGATAAATTTTTAATCTAATCTTGATTCACTAATCTTGAAAGGCAAAAGTGTACTATTTTTAGAGCATTACTAGATTACAGTCACTTTCTTCACAATAAAATATGTTTTGTTGACATCCTCTTCACAATAACATTATGCAATGTGTTATGGTTTGTTGTATGCAGTTGGAACATCTACTAATGTCGCAACAAATTTTGAACCTTTAGTAAAAAGAACCAATAAATTAAAGTAATACTCCCTCTGTTTCATAATAAGCGTCGTTTAAGGTCTTGGCACACGGATTAAATAAACAATTAATTTTACATATTTTCCGTATAAAAACACAACTACCTATACACCTCAACCAATAGAAAAGTGAATTACAAAATAAAATTAATAAATTTTGCACAGAAAACCGAAAATGACACTTATTTTGCAACGAAAAAATTTGTCTAAAGTGACACTTATTGTGTAACGGAGGGAGTATGTTACTAATATATATTGTACTGAATTTTTGATATTTAAAGATTAGATGGGGAAAGAAAATGGCTACCGGCTTTACATAAAAAAGAACAGGTTAACCTAAAAATGACAATTAAAATTTCCATCTGATTTCAAATAATAATGCAAAATAAATGATGAGATGAAGAAGACATTTTATCTAATTAACAATAATTTATCGAATTTAAGATTTTAGGTAAGTTACTATTATCTCTTTGCTGACACTATGTGTAAAAATTAAATACTACATAATAAAAATATTTAAAATTTTCTAAATCTATAAAACTACATAAATTATATATTAAAGTAATAAAAAATATTTAATACGCGCCGGCAAACCCCTAGTGAAGTAATAATATAGACGTTATAAAAAATAGAAAAAGAACGATACGTTTCTACCTTCCTTCCCTTTTGGGAAGTCGTTATAATATTTCCTTCAAACATACTTTTATATCTATTTTTTTGTGATATCAAACGACTGATTTATTACTCAAGTTTGAGGTGGCATGGATAACCAGACCGGGATAAAACTATATTTATATTTTTTTAGATGAATAATAATATATGTGTATATAATGTGATTTCATAAAAAATCACAAATACGATTTTGATACTAAAAAAAATATTATTTTTTCTAAATATAATTTTAAATAGTATAAAATATATATTTCAAAGTAGTAGAGATTTTATTTACATCTATATATTTTCTTCCTATATGTATATTTTCTTATATGATTCCATAAAATGATTAAGTACCATAAACTTACATATGTTTAACTGACTAATAGTTTATAATTATTATTATTAAAAAAACATTTCATAATATTTAGCTGACTGTAACATCCAACACTTATTGCAAAAAAAAACAAAGTATCTACAAAGTATATTTTACTTATACCATATAATTTTTCCAAGATAAAAAAAAATTTTGTGCTACTTTTAAGAGATATTAAAAAGGAAATTAAATTTCTTTTTTTACAATAAGCATGTTTTGATAAAATAATTACAAAATATTTTTAAATAGCATTAAACTATATACTTTTGATGATGTACATATATTATATTCTATCATTATTAAGAAAACAATTCTAAATATTTAGTTTGCTTTTTCATTTTATGTTTTCTTTATATTTTTGGAAATGTATATGCCATAATCAATATAGCCACGCAAATCTGATTTCTCATTTTTAAGCTTATTTCAAAGAAATTTCAGTTCACCTTTCAATAAATGTAAAGCATAACTTATTTCTAATTTATTAAATATATTATTAATAGAAATACTGATATGCAATATAAGCTTCGAAAAATGGTTTCCTAGTGATCATCATTTTATTTTTATAATATGGTTTAAAAATAAACATATAATTTGATAAATGTTATGAAAATACATGCACATTTAAGCGATAAATAAAATAATTCCATTTGAAAAAAATATATGTAACTTAATATATTCACAATAAGAGTGTCTAGACTAATTCAACTTACTTTCAAAATCAAATATCTTACTATAATAAGAACATATAATTTTATAATATTCTGTTTATTTTTATACATATAAATTACATATGACTCAAAACATATTAATAAAGAAAAATAAAATATTAACCAATTGTTAAAATTTATTTCTTTTGAAATTTATATATATACATGAGATTTGAGAATATTTATCGTTATGTAATTTTAAATCAGACACTTCGGTTTAGTTTTTTTTTAATTCTAAGCGCAACATCTATATTAAGTATACATAATCTTACTAAAATATATTTACAATGTAAAACAAAAATATGCCTTAATGCAAAAAAAAATAATCAAACTTTAATATATTAAAATAAAAATATTATGTTGAATTCAAAGAAATATATCCAATCCAATATATCCAATAAATACCGGCGTTCGAGTCAAGTTCTAGTGACGAATTAAAGAAGAAGATAAAAGTATAGAATGATGTAAAACAAAATGGTAAAATAAGTAAATCGATAAACATTTTAATAATTTATCAATTTTTTTTTCTATTTTCAAATTTAAAAGAAATTAAATAAAAAACAAAAAATCTAACACAACAAAAAACACAACTATAACGACGAGGTTTAACGAGGAAAATTAATCCTCGTAAATTTACATCGACATTACGAGTGGCTTACGAGGAAATTCAATCTGCATTTACAGCTCGTATAGATGGATTTGAGGGTTTCTTGGACGTTGTAGCAGCCTCAAATCCGGAATGGGAGTCTTTGTTGTGGAACATTCAACAACAAAACCGATTCAGGCGAGACAGCCGCCACACATGAGGACGATCATCCCGAGGTAGATATCGAGAGGAGGAGTGAGGAGTTCTACCGTGCAATGCACGATTAGTTTTTATTTTTAAATGTTTGTATATATAAATTCAAAACTTATTTATGTATAAAATATTTTTTGCAATTTAAAATTATATTTTTATTAAATTTAAATTATTTTATATTATAATTTTAATTCTAGAAATTAAATTATATAAACCAATTCATAGCTAGATTACGATTATTTTACGTCGAAAGTTTATGAGGAAATAACGAGGCTTCTGTATATGTGAACATTACGTGGAAAACTTAACAAGTAATTTACGAGGAAATTTAGCGTTTGTCTTATGTGAAAAACTTACGTGAACTTTAAAAGGAAACTTAGCGTCCGCTTTATGTGGAAATGTTATGTGGCATTTACGAGGAAATCTTTTTTTTTGTTTTGTGACGAAATCTGTTCCTCGCTAATTTACGAAGAATTGACGAGGAAATATAATTTACGACGAATGAATAACGACGAAACATGTTTCCTCACTAATTTCTCATAAACTTTCCTTTACGACGAAATTACTACGAATTTAGCCGTCGTTAATGTTGTGTTTTCTTCTAGTGTAAGAGTAAGATGCTTTTCAGCATTTGAAACGGAAAATCACGAGTTTAATCTTAAACACATAATAATACACAGGGTATAGTTTTTAGAGTATGAATAAGACAAGACGCACAACTCACGAGTTCAATTTAAAACACACTAACGCTATGGTACAATAAAGTAAAACTCCTAAGGAGTAGTCACCACCGGGTTAAGTTTCAATGCTGCAAAGGATACAGCCAGGTCCAAAGCGGCTTTCACTTGAGAAGCATCCGTTCCCTGAACAAAAAACACGCTGAAAATTGTAAAAAGACAACATCCATGAACGAAGACAATTACACGAAAAACTAAGTCAGGCCTTAGACTGGTCTGTGCAAACAATGACAAGGCACACAAAGTTTCGTGATGTCAATATCAATATTTCTCCGAAAACTTTTATATACAAGGGGGCGCAGTTTCATGAGGAGACAAACCTAAACTAAAAACGAGAGAAAGACATGTTGATAAAAAGTCATACCTGGCCTGATGCAAGACCATTTTTTCCTTTCCCTTTCCCGCATCTCCCGTTTAGTGGAGACATGGCAGTTGTCAACCATTCAACAGAGTCTAGTCGCTTGTCCGGAGCTCCGGCACACACAAACACTTAGTTTGAGATTACATCTGTGCTGAATACCATAATCGGCATCCCCTTCTTTTCCTTGACTTCATAAACAGCCTCTCGCACAGCTACCAAATCCAAACCCACATCTAGCTGGATTACGCAGAAGGTCTTCCCATCTTCTGTTGCGGATTCAGCAGCCTCTGT
Source organism: Diplotaxis tenuifolia (assembly GCA_014822095.1). Lineage (NCBI taxonomy): Eukaryota > Viridiplantae > Streptophyta > Magnoliopsida > Brassicales > Brassicaceae > Diplotaxis > Diplotaxis tenuifolia. The sequence goes on from JABAYD010002600.1 coordinate 27,195, forward strand.
CGCCACTTTGACAGCTTTCTTTCGGTTTTCTTCTGCTTTTTTCTTTTGAGCTTTTCGCACTTCTTTCTCAAGCCGCGCAATATCAGCCTTGATTTCTGCCTTTCTAGCAGCTGGGATAACTGCTTCCTCGTACCTTCTTGTTCCAGCAAGAACGCCAGATTCATCGCATCAAGAGCACGCTGACCAGTCATAGCCCTTATCCTACGAATTCCTTTGGCCAGTCCCTCCTCCGATATAATAACAAACGCTTCAGCTTCGCCAGTGTTTGCTATGTGGGTTCCTCCACAAAACTCAGTGGAAAGTGACGACCATTCATTGTTTTCAGGATCAGCCAAGAGTTCCTCCACATGTCTCCCAATTGCCACCACTCTAAACAGGATCGTAGGAGGCCTATGAATAGAAAGAGATACAAAATGAATTAATAATGGTCGAAACCAAAGACTGAAAATCCTAGTAAGAGGAACTAATTTTAAACTTACTTCCCCCAATGCTACTCTTAGACCCTTGATGCGCTTGGCTTCAGAAAGCGCTGCTTTCTGGGAATATACACCCAGCTTGTCCTCGATCAGCTTATTCACTATGGATTCGATCTTTATCAAATCACTTGGATCAATCGGCGTCCCGTGGGAAAAATCAAATCGAAGTTTTTCAGGAAGAACTATTGATCCTTTCTGTTCAATATGGCCCCCGAGTACTTTCTGGATTCATGAGAGATACATATAGTTTTGAGAGCCATTCGGAAATTGATAACAGATAGTGTCACACAAAAGTTATACTTACCTTCAGGGCAAAATTCAACATATGTGTACAAGTATGGTTAGGGGCAATGAGCTTACGTCTCTCGTAGTCAACCTGCACGCATTATACATAAAAAAAGAAAAGAAAAGAAAAAGAAACTAAATATATATATATATACAGTACCAAGTAAAAGTGCTGGATACACAAACTGTTTACCTTGCAGGTCACTTGAGCCCCCACCGATACCTCTCCAGTTGCACTAGAGAGATAGCCAGTATGAAGTACAAAACCCTTGACTGTTTTTACATTGCATACTTTGAATGTACCAAATGCGCCTTCAATAAGTCCTGTGTCAAAAATCTATTGCCAGAGCTCAATGTTAGGTGCGCAGATTCTATATATAAAATCATGGCAAGTGTATACAAAAAAAAAACTAGATCAAATTAATAAGAAAAAGAGTTTTTTGCAAAATTGACCTCAAACTTTAAGTCAACCACAAAATTAAACTTTTTTTTTGGAATTTTATTTTGCCCAATTCACCTCACAAGTTCATATAATTCACGAAAATGCCATCAATTTTTTTATTTAATTTTTTCGAAAATGACATTTTTACTCTTTCACCCTCGTCATCTCTAAGTAATTACAAGATTACCAT
>JABAYD010002608.1:0-21242 GCA_014822095.1 Diplotaxis tenuifolia
AAGGATGGATGATCATCATTTTGCATGGATCCTGTGATATATTTGGAAAGCACGGAATAGTAAAATTTTTAGTAATCTAGATGTGGAGCCTAAGGATACACTTATGTTGGCAGAAACAGAATCAACTCTGTGGAAAGAGGCACAAGTGAAGGTGGAGCATGGGGTAATGCAAAATCAAATTGTTGATACTGTACCTATCATCCCAGGAAGATGGTGTTTTGTGGATGGATCATGGCAAGCGAATGATAAGTTTGATGGACAAAGTTGGTATAGTACACTGGAAGGATTCGTGGGTTTAATGGGTGCAAGAAATGTCAGAGCTAGCATGTCCCCCCTTCATTCAGAAATAGAAGCATTCATTTGGTCGATGGAAAGTATGAGGAATTTACGTCAATTTCGGGTTACATTTGCAACGGATTGTTCTCAATTGGTGAAGATGGTTTCGGAACCAGAGGAGTGGCCAGCGTTTGCAGGTTATCTATATGATATCAAGAAGCTTCAAGAAAGTTTCACCAGCTCAAATTTAATCTATGTACCACGAGCAATGAATTCAAGGGCGGATAGTCTTGCACGGAGTGCTAGATCTCAGACGTCTTTCGTTGTTCACATGGATACGGAGCTTCCAGTTTGGTTCGCATGGTCTATATGAGTCTGTATTTTGATGTCAAAAAAAAAAAAACATATATGTCTTTCTATACGAGATGAATAAAATCTTTGTTCAGACAATTAGTGAGCACTAAAGCCCGATAAAAAAACATGTTAATCACAATCATCAATCTAATAGTAAAAATATATTAATTTCATCATAATTAAGTATGAACAACATAAATATTCCACACCAAAAGCAATACTTTTATAAGCAAAAGGCAAAAACATGTCATTAAATTATCACCCAAACTTCTTTCCTTCCCCTAAGATTTTTTCTAAGCAGAGAAAACGTAAAAGCGTTAACAACAGAAAAGAAAAAGTATATGGCTATACACGGCAAAAAGAAAACATTTTTTCTGTTTTTTTTTACGGAAAATACAATTTTGTGTATTTGGTATTTAACATAAGACATAATATTTCAGTTTTGGTAAAAAATCGCTTTTAGTGGATTTCAGCAGAAAAATTTGATTTTGCGGTTTTAATAGAAAAAATCGATTTTTATGTTTTAGTGAATTTTTTTTGAGTTTTGTTGTTTTAGTGAAAAACTAATATTTGAGATTTGGCAAAAAAAACTAATTTTTTTTGTGAGAAAATATGTTTTTTTGGTTCTAACGAGAAAATCTGATTTTGTGGTCTTAACGGAAAAAACTGATTTGCGATTTTTTTAAAGTAAATCTGATTTTTCGGGGTTTTCAGGAAAATTTGATTTTTCAGTTTCGATAACAAGAGGAGTGAGTTGCAAATTGTTACAATTAAAGTATTTTAACTTTATGTTTTTAAGAAACTTAAACCTCTTTTTCCATACAATCTTTAAATATTTTTATAATTTAAAATAATATTTTTTTTTAATTCCAAATAGTTATACATTAAAAATATTATTAAAACATGTAATATTTGCAGGTTTAAATGGAAACTTCTAATATAAATGAATCTGACAGTATGAATTTTTAATTGGGAAAGTTTAAGTGGGGTTGATTTCATATTTTAACTTCTCTTTTTTTAACGCCAAATTTTAACATACCTAGGCATGGATATAAGGAACAATACCAGTGAATTATTTTGGTTTGGAATTTAGAATTCCGGTGGCTCCTATAAATCTAACACCTATGTATCAAGTAATGTTATTAAAGGTTTCAGAAATTAGTAAATTAATAAAATTTAGTGATTAATAATGTGAATTATTATATAGTGCAATTAGTCTAAATATAAAATAGTATATTTTATGTTAAGGTAAAAACTATAAAATAAACTAAATTTATTAAAATATATGGCAAACAACCCGGGCATAGCCAGGAAATAGCTCTAGTATTTTCTAAAAATCTCAAATTTTACCCAAAAGCTGAAATTATACCCGCAAAACCTGAACCCAAAACTTATAAAAAATCTGAAATACCAAAATATACCTAATCACTCAAATATACCTAATATATAAAATAAATTTTTAGGTACTTCGGGTACCCGATCGGATCCCGGTTCGGGTCCTACCCGAGACCTGCGATTCCAAAAGAAAAAGATCTATATAAGTATTATAATATTTTGGATCGGTTCCGGGTTGGGTATTTACAGGTCCGTTCCGGTTCGGGTCCTCGAGTCCCGATAAAATGCCCATGTCTAAGTCTAAGTGGTACCACGTCTCCAAGACTAGCCACGCTTGTTCACCGGTGGATCTGCAAACGGCGTCGTACTAATGCCACGTCTCTAAGCGGTGGTGGACTTGTAAAACGGCGCCGTATTCAGCAATGGTTCATTGTCTACTTCGCTTGCAAGGAGCCGGGCTATTAAAACCGTTGGTATAACCCGGTTTATTTCCAATCGTACCAAATTTAGTAAAGCTCCATCGATTTGAGGCACGTGACATGCGCATGCTAGACAAACACAGCTCAAATACACAAAGAAGATCTCTACCTTCGTCCCCGATCCCTCACGATCGGAGCTCTACCGTCCGATCTCGATGCCATACTTACCGACTCATCTCCTCTCCTGGTAACATCTAACTCTCCCTAAACCCTAAGTACGAAGATGGCTTTGGTAGCGGCTTTGGAGGCGGATCTCCGTGCTCTCTCCGCCGAGGCGCGACGGAGGTATCCCGCCGTCAAAGACGGAGCCGAGCACGCAATCTTGAAGGTGAGATTATCCCTAAAGTAATTGCGCACGTCTGTTGTTTCGAGCTTGGATTCACAGTGACGTGGCGCCTTGTTTTAGTTAGCTCGCACTATGCGTTTTGAACTGATACTCTAAGATTGAATCTGCGTCTGATTGATCATGTGAAGATTGAATCAATAGATATCTCGTTTTCTGCAGTATGAGTTGAATTTATTCATGAATCTTTGTAAGTGAATTGAATTAGAAGAGCCTTAGTTGAATTTATTTATATTTTGATTATTTTTTGTGTCAGCTTCGTTCGTCATCGAGTGCAAGTGATCTTTCAAGCAATGAAGACATTCTTCGGATCTTTCTGATGGCTTGTGGAGTCAGGAATACTAAACTGAGTGTTATAGGGCTTTCGTGCTTGCAGAAGCTTATATCTCATGATGCAGTTGAACCATCGTCTCTAAAGGAGATACTTGATACCTTAAAAGATGTAAGTCACACTTTCTGCAACTCTTTGTGTAATTTCTCTGTGATACAACGGAAGCATTTGAATTTACAGACTTTAGTGTTTCTCATACATGAATTTCTGCTAGAGACATGCCTTCTTTGGTTTTTTAGGATGGAAAGGGAGAAATAGTTTTACATTTTTACGTGATGAATTTTAATGCAAAACACTACTTAACGTGGTGTTTCCTATACTCGCAGCATTCAGAAATGGCTGAAGAAAATATCCAACTAAAGACTCTGCAAACTATTCTAATAATATTTCAATCTCGCCTACTTCCAGAAACTGAGGTGAGTACGAAAAGCTTGGTCTAGTAGGAATGGAAATGGTTGACTTAATTATTCCGATCCTGGGCATTGACGTAAATGAAAGTTAAAATGGTTTTATGCGTATAACAATAGAATGCAGATGTCAGAAACTTGTTTTTTTTTTAAGATACCCATTTATCAATTAAGACAAACTGTATGATGCTAATGTAAAACTATTAGTTCTCCATAGATCTGCTTCCTTACGGCTTTGTTATTCGTGAGGCTTTAGTATCTTTCTTAATTCCAGGATAATATGGTTCTCGGACTAAGTATCTGTCTCAGGCTTCTTGATAACAACCGACTTCCTAGTGTTTACAAGTAAGTTGCTTTCATTCAAACCAACCTCACTACTCCTATGGTACTTTCCTCTTCAAACGTTTTTTTTTAAATTAAAACCATGCATCCTTTTTGGTCTCCCAGTACTGCTGCAGCTACATTCAGGCAAGCAGTTGCGATGATTTTTGATCAAGTGGTTTCGGCTGAGTCTCTTCCTATGAGTAAATTTGGATCTAGCAGTCAGACAGCACGGACTGGCTCAGTTACTGGAGATTTGAGTCAGAATATCAATAGTTCAGAGTATGCAGTCCTGATCATCTCTGTCTGACTTACTCTTTTTTAACCCCTTGTTGTACTCTCCTTGCTATTCAGATATACTTTTTTGCGCTTTAGTGGACTTTTGGTTTATTCTGATAGACAGAGGGTGATGCATTTGTTACATGCTGGTAGATTGTGTGTTTTCCTGATATAATGAAAGACATAGGCTCTCCATTTAGAAGTCCTACTTTTATCCAGTTGGAACCTTTGGTATTTGGTGTTACAGCTATTAATATAATAGACTAACAGAAATATGAACCAGGTCCTTGGAGAAAGATGGTATCTCTGGTCGATCGACAATGAGAGACACTCTGAGTGACACCGGTAAACTTGGTCTGCGTTTGCTTGAGGACCTGACAGCCTCAGCTGCAGGTGGATCTGTATGTGTTAAATCAACTATATTATGTGTCTCCTCTCCAGCTAAGTGTCATTAAAGGTATTTCACCAAGGTTAATATTTCTGTTCATGCTTCAGGCGGCTTGGTTGCATGTCACTTCTCTCCCAAGGACCTTTTCCCTCGAACTAATTGAGTGAGTTGGCAAGACTTTCTAAATATAGTTGCCCATGTTGAAATGGACTGAAAATCATTATTTAAAATATACGTCAATTTGTTTTGCAGGTTTGTTTTGTCGAACTATATCTCAGTTTTTAAGATACTACTTCCCTACGAACAGGTACTTCTAGGTTTTTACCAAATGGGCACTGATTTTTCACCCTTTCATTAGCATGCTGACCAACTGTAAAAGTTTACCTGTTTATTTATCAGGTTTTGCGTCACCAAATCTGCTCCCTCCTAATGACATCACTTCGAACCAGCTCAGATGTAAAATCATGACTCACTGCCTTTTGTTTCTTTGTATACTTGCACGTGATCTCAATAAAAAATTGGATTGGCATTAACGCTTATTTACTCATGGAATTATTACTTTTACTACTCAGCTCGAGGGAGAAATGGTTGAACCTTATTTCCGCCGGTTGGTGCTGCGGTCAGTAGCTCATATTATTCGATTGTATAGTTCGTCTCTCATTACAGAATGCGAGGTACAGTATTGATCGCAAAGGAACAAGCACATTAAACACTCTTTCCTGTTGACTATGATATATGCAAGTTTTCTGTACTGATGTGCGTCCATTCATTTCTGTCTGTACAGGTGTTCCTAAATATGCTCGTGAAAGCTACAACTTTAGATTTGCCATTGTGGCATCGCATTCTTGTTCTTGAGATTTTGAGGGTAATCATATATTCCAAATTACTACTTGCATAAGAGATAGTATAAGAGTTCACTTTCCTTTTGATTTTCATTTCTAAGATATCTTGTGTATGTCATTAAATAGGGGTTCTGTGTTGAGGCAAGAACTTTACGGATTCTTTTCCAGAATTTTGATATGTAAGGCTACTTACTTTTTTTTTGGTCCTGCTGCACTCATTTTTGCATGTTACATTAATCAACTACCTGTCTTGTTGTTTCTTCATACTACTGTGCAGTGGATTAATTTTTCTTTTGGGATCATGTTCCTTCTGTGAGCTAATAGTAACTTTTCTTTCAAGGAACCCTAAAAATACAAATGTTGTGGAGAGCATGGTCAAAGCGCTTGCTCGAGTTGTTTCTAGCATACAGGTGGGTTTATAGGGTAGGTCGAGTGTAATGTTTCTGTAGTCACGATTTACTTGTTCTCCTAGTCGCTATCTTATTTGTTTACCAGTTGATTTTAGATATACATTTAGTTTTACTTTTACCTATTTTGTGTACCAGGAAAAAAAAATAGGAACAACTTCAGGAACTATCAATTGCCTTTATTAACTTTAGACATCTCATAACAAGAGTAAAAAAGTTACATGGCTAAATTCTTGAGTTGGTTTTCTTGAAAGTAGTTTCAGGAGACGAGTGAGGAAAGTCTAGCAGCTGTTGCTGGGATGTTTAGTAGCAAAGCTACAGGTAATCAACTAATTTGTTGCTATGGTGACTAATTATTACCTGCAAGACCGCAGAATTCCATCGTGTTTGTATTCAACTAAAAGTTTTCATTTTAAATCCCCCCCCCCTCCCTACCCCCTGCTGTAGGAGTTGAATGGATTCTTGATAATGATGCTTCCAGTGCGGCTGTTCTAGTTGCAAGCGAAGCTCATGCAATAACCTTGGCAATTGAAGGCTTACTTGGAGTCGTGTTTACAATCGCCACTTTAACAGATGAAGCAGTAGACGTTGGAGAGGTAATTGATGCAGAATTCTCCTCCGCTATGCCATATTAATGTTCGGCTAACATTTTCTTTTTTCTAATCTTTGCCTGCTGGTGTCTTGTTTTTTATGCTTTCCTTTCTTCGAACAACTATAGCTTGAATCCCCCAGATACGAGCATCATCCTACGTCTGATTATTATACTGGGAAAACCTCACATCTGTGTATCTCGATGGTAGATTCATTATGGCTGACTATACTCGACGCCTTTTCCCTTATTTTATCAAGGTATTATAGCCCTTTTACCGGACTATATATTGATCGTGTAGAGGCGAGCACTGAAGGCTTTGTTTAATCTAATTTTTCTTGAAGGTCACAAGGTGAGGCAATCGTACTGGAGATACTGAAAGGGTACCAAGCATTTACTCAGGTAAATTTTAATACGTGATGTGGATATTGGCGATGTACGGACGTCTTTGGTTTACACTCTTTACATTGACAATCAACCTTATGTTGTCTACCTATCCAGAAGAATTGATGAGTATCCTTTTGATTTTATTTTAGGCATGTGGCGTTCTTCATGCTGTAGAACCCTTGAACTCTTTTCTTGCGTCGCTTTGTAAATTTACCATCGTTTTACCGACTGATGCTGAAAGGAAAAGGTACCTTGATAATTGTGCTTTAGATATCATGTTGAAGCTACATGATCAATGCAAGCCGGTTAACTTTTGGGATTTCATTTGTAGTTTCAGTAGCCTCGTACAGTCCCCTGTGTCCAAACGTTCTGAAGTACAGGTTGATCAGAAAGATGTCATTGTCCTGACACCCAAGAATGTTCAGGTATTTAAATTGACATTTTAATTCATTCTCATTCTTCCGTGTGTGCACATTTTGAAAGAAAAAAACTCCCTTGCTGATTTTTCATTTAAAATGGTTTGGTTAAATGTGTTTGCCTAACAAACCATCTGATTATTGGTCAGGCATTGAGAACACTCTTCAACATCGCTCATAGGTTGCATAACGTATTGGGGCCATCATGGGTGTTGGTGAGTATTTTGCTTCACGTATTTTCAAGTAAATATCTCATGATAATGGTAACGGGAAATCCTCAACATATACAGGTTCTTGAAACTCTGGCAGCCCTAGATCGAGTTATTCATTCACCTCATGCAACCACCCAGGTAAATTAGCAACCCCCCGCTCAGGATTCTATCTTTTTGATTACTCTTACGAAGCTGTTTATCCTTTATGTTTTTCTCTCATTTGTGAATACTCTTACGAAGCTGTAGGCGATATAACATTATCTTTTACTTGTAGGAGGTTGCAACTGCAGTTCCAAAGCTCACCAGGGAGCCTTCTAGGCAGTACGCTGATTTTAGCATTCTCTCTTCTTTAAATTCTCAAGTAAGCCAAAACAATTGTCTTCTATAATCTATGGCCTTAGAGTGATCTGGTTAATTCCTTCTTGTTGATATTTCTATCGCTAGAGCTACTTAGCTCTATTTTGTTTGAGTTAGCTGAATTCTGAAATTCCTGGTTCTTGACTCATTGTTTTCATGTTGCAAGTTGTTTGAAAGCTCGGCTCTGATGCATGTGTCTGCTGTTAAATCACTTCTTTCTGCACTCCATATGTTGTCTCATCAATCCATGACAGAAACTTCAGGCAGTGTTTCATCAGCTTCAAGTAAAAAAATTGGGAGCATCAGTTTTTCGGTGGACAGAATGATATCTATTCTCGTAAACAATCTCCACAGTATGTTCTTCATTGATTCTCTAAGTTCATCCTCAGAGTATAATCTCTCTTTTCCATGCTGTCGCCTTGTATATATTTACAGTGTCTGGATTAGTTTGTGTGTGTCATTATTGTTTTTCTTCGTGCGACAGGGGTGGAACCACTATGGGACCAAGTGGTTGGCCACTTTCTTGAGGTGACGCGGCATTCATTACTCTATTTACTTGTAGGATATCCTGACATTGTTCTGGGCTTGACTGACACTTGAACTGCATATTGCAGCTCGCTGAACATTCAAATCAGAACTTGAGAAATATGGCGCTTGATGCCCTGGATCAATCTATATGTGCTGTCTTAGGTTCAGAGCAATTTGGAGAAGATCCATCCAGATCAAGAGATGCAACTCTGGATGTGAGCTTTCTCTTCACTGTCCTTGCTTAAATTCGTGTGTTTTCCATCTATTGCAAAAATGATTTCTTCTTTTTCTTCTTCTTCTTCTTCCTAGGTAGAATCAAAGTCAACTGAGTTGAAGTCAGTTGAGTGTGCTGTACTATCCTCTCTCAGGGCTCTTTACTTTTCTGCTGAAAAGGCAGATGTTCGAGTTGGTTCATTAAAAATCCTCCTTCATGTACTCGAGGTATATATACGATATGAACATTCAGAGATCAAAATTTGTATCTTCAGTACATAACTTTCCGCTCCTGCATAAATTTTATCTCATCAGAGATGTGGGGAAAAGTTGTACTATAGCTGGCCTGGCATTCTTGAGATGTTGAGGTATGAGTCCTGCTCAGTTTCTGGCTTTTTTCCATGTATGTGATAGTGAATTTCCCATTCCATTGATCCTATTCCTCGCCTAATCTTGTAAGGTCTGTTGCCGACGCATCAGAGAAGGATGTAGCGACCCTCGGGTTTCAGGTTAGTCAAGGATGGCCTCCTACGATTTGATAAAAGTTAGCAGTTGTGTATGACCTTAATCATCCCTTACTGATGCCATGTCACTTATACCTTGTTTTTCTCTTCACAGAGTCTCCGGGTTATTATGAGTGATGGACTTTCTACTCTTCCGGAAGACTGTCTCCATGTGTAAGATTATATCTCGTTTTTAATTACTATGTTCCTTATTTTACTAGTTGATACTTAGCTGTCAGAGATGTCAGAATTTACCTATGGGGCTGGTAGTTAGTAATGTTAATATATCAGGTGCATAGACGTTACTGGAGCTTACAGTGCACAGAAGACTGATTTAAATATAAGTTTAACAGCCATTGGCCTGTTGTGGACTTTGACTGATTTCGTAGCAAAGGGACTCCACCATGGGTCTCTAATGGAGAAAGGATCGGGTAAATAACTACCAAATCCTATTCTGCAATTATCACCTTAAGAGATGCTTTGTTTAAATATATAGTGACTGTGCGGCCCCTGCAGGATTCAATAATGTTGATACCACTCTTCAGCAAGAAAATGGTGAGGGTGTGGAAGATTCCGACAAGCCCGATTATGAAGCTCGGATACAAGTAGTCAATCATGAGAAATTGTTATTTTTAGTCTTTTCGCTAATTCAGAAACTCGTGGATGACGAGCGACCAGAGGTATTCGTTAGATCACCGTTGTCGTTTCAGTGTGAACTTTTTTTATTTACTTAGTAAGTTGGTATCGCTCTATCTTATTTTCTCATTGTTGTTATATTTCCAGGTGAGGAATTCAGCTGTCAGGACATTTTTCCAGATTTTGGGAAGTCATGGGAACAAACTTTCAAAAAAGATGTGGGAGGATTGTCTGTGGAACTATATCTTCCCAATGTTGGATGGCGCCTCTCACAAGGTGAGGAAAGTGATACAATCAATCCATTTTAGGAGACTCTTGTGACAAGTGAATCTTCTTTTCTAGGCTGCAACATCATCAAAGGACGAATGGCAAGGGAAAGAAATAGGCACTCGAGGAGGGAAAGCCGTGCACATGCTTATACATCACAGGTGACAAAAGGGGTTTTCTGCGCGCGAAAGTCTTTTTCATTGTCCATTTCGCCCTGATAGTCTTAATACCTGAATAACTTATTTGTTTTCAAAGTGTTACCACTATTCCTACCTTTTAACCTTGCCATCCACTTTTCTGATTTGCAGTCGCAATACAGCACAGAAGCAGTGGGATGAAACATTTGTGCTTGTCCTTGGAGGAATAGCCCGCCTCTTCCGTTCCTACTTTCCTCTTCTTGAAAGCTTACCCAACTTCTGGTCAGGTGAGTGGATTGTGATTTTCGTGGACTGCGATCCTCGTGGTTTATAAAAAACTTAACAATCCTAGAACTTCTACTTCTGTAGGATGGGAGTCTTTACTGGCTTTTGTTAAGAATAGCATTTTCAATGGGAGTAAAGAAGTATCACTTGCAGCGATAAATTGTCTGCAGACAGCTGTTGTATCTCACTGTGTCAAGGTAACCACCGCGCAGTTACTTGAAATATCTACTAGCTACCTACTATTGACTCTGTCGTATCCATTTTCACCTTTTTAACTTGCTATTTATGAATTAGGGAAACTTGCAACTCCGATATCTTAATTCGGTCATGGATGTGTATGAGCTTGTTTTCCAGAAGTCATCGAGTTACACAGGTGACACAGCATCCAAGGTGAAACAAGAGATTCTGCATGGTTTAGGTAATTCATTTTTTTCCAATGAGCTCTCTGCATCTTTGTAGAGTCTACTCTGTTGACTGATAAACAATTTCAATGAATAGAAATGGCTGAAACAAAGGTGACCTTTTCTGCTGTAACACTTCGACCTACTCTTCTTTTCACCTTTTTTCTTATGTTTTGAAAGGTGAATTATATGTGCAATCACTGAAGATGTTTGATGATAAAATGTACATGCAATTGCTGGGAATTATAGATTTGGCTATAAAGCAGGCTATCATAAGCAGCGAAAATTTTGAAACTGAATTTGTGAGTCTCTTCTCCCATCATTATTCTTTACCTTCTTCCTCTTATATACTAAGTTTCAAAATTTAGCTTCTGCGTCCGCCTTATGCGTATTATATTGATGATTTCAAGGGCCATGTTCCCCCTGTACTACGTCATGTTTTGGAAATCTTACCCTCTTTGGGTCCTCCTGAGCACCTTTCATCAATGTGGCTAATCCTGCTAAGAGAATTTATGTCTTATCTTCCACGGGTTGATTCTGCTTTGCCGAATGAGGAAGCTGAGACTGAGCAGAGCACCATAGGTCACCGTGCAAGTAAGTACGTGATGTTATTCTACACACTAACAATTTTCATTACTGATGTTCGTTTATCCTTTTGGCCCAGGCAGTGTAGTATCGAAACACAAAGCTGATTCTTCGTCTGACAAAACCATTCCAACCACAAGAATTACGAGTAATATGTTTGCAGAAAAGCTGATCCCTTCTCTGGTGGAGCTTCTCCTCCGGGCTCCTGCAGTTGAAAAGTACATCCTCTTTTCGGAAGTCATCCAGAACCTGAGAAGGTAAACTCAACTCTCATCTTATGGTCTCATAACATAAGTTTCAGAAGGAAAGCACAGGTTATTTGGTTAATCAATCCCAACCCCCTCCCTCTATCAAGTTCCATGTCTCTGCGTAGATTTATTGAGTTGAACTTTATTAATCTTTTTTGTTGAGTGTTTTGAATTTACCATCACCGGTTGTGTCTGGGATAAGTGCGTACAATCCAACTTATAGGATCACTTTGTTTCTCAGGTGCATGATGACAAGACGAGACAATCCAGATGGTTCACTCTGGAAGGTAGCAGCTGAGGGCTTCAACCGTTTACTAGTTGAAGATGTGAAAATATGTTCTGCGGGTGGTGACACAGACCTGAAAATTAGCAAAACTGCTCGGTTACGCATTTGGAAAGAAATTGGAGATGTTTACGAGATATTCCTTGTTGGTTATTGTGGACGTGCACTTTCTTCAAATTCTCTCCCTGCAGAAGCGCTCAAGGCCAATGAGACCCTTGAGATGGCCTTGTTAGATGGTCTTGGTGATATTATTCTTAAGTCAACCGTTGATGCACCTCGAGAAGTGAGTAGCTCCAGTTTCATTTTAAATGTTCTCTGTTATCCTAATGTCTTGAATTTTAATATGATTTTTTTTCCTTATCTTGAATCAACAGGTCTTGGAGCGGCTTGTTTTAACCTTAGACCGCTGTGCATCACGTACATGCTCGTTGCCTATTGAAACTGTGGAGCTGATGCCTGCTCACTGTAGCAGATTCTCCTTGAAATGCTTACAAAAATTGTTCTCCCTGAGCAGGTAATCTCGCGTTGAGCATGTCTAGAATCATTAGCCTATTCCTTTTGCTTCTTCTGCAAAGACACTAGCATCTCATACTTCATAACCTGATGTCTCTTGCTCCTCCTAAGAGTCCCTGCTCGCTTTTAGTTTCATAGTTGTCATCAAACACATATACTTATAAGTATAGGTCATTGCCTTATACTGTTGTACATACCTCAGAGAGAGATTGCTCATCAGAAATTTTGTAGTTTCAGCTCTGAAACTGAGAACTGGCACTCAACAAGAGCAGAAGTGAGCAAAATCTCTATCATCACGCTAATGGAAAGGTGTGAATTCATTTTGAGTAGATTTTTAATCGACGAAAATAATCTAGGTAAAGGTCTCCATCTTCTTATGAACCCTAACATGTTCTTTGCTTGATATTCTGTAATCTATGATATTCTTGGCAGACAACCGTCCAATACCAACAGCTAGACTTGAAGAGATTATATTTGCACTCCAAGAACTTGACCGCCTCACCATTCACCCTGAGGCTGCTTCTGTTCTTCCATTGAAACCCTCTCTGAAAGCCATCCTACGCGAAGATAATCATGACACCCGGGCACACCTACTTGTCCTTTTCCCCTCACTGTGCGAGATTGTATTATCAAGGTAATATCACTTCTTCAATTCCTTTTGGAGTTTTTGATATCGAAAAGGGTGACAAAATATCTGTATGGTCCCTAAGAAACTCGTGAATCAACCGATCAGATTAGAAAAGGGAGGAGAATTTGTAACTAAAAACATACAAGAAACTTATCAAATTTTGATTATGAAAGTTCTGTTTTCTTTAGGGAAAGGCAAGTGAGGGAGCTGGTACAAGTTTTACTAAGAGCAGTGGCGACAGAGCTAGGCCTCAAAAAGGTTAGCCTATCCAATTGATAGCAACACATGACAATGTTTTCTCAGAAGATTTGATCTTTAAACTTTCTCTTACAGTAGATTCTTGAGAAGTTTTGGTTGTATACCATTTAGGTTGTAATCCTTGTTATAGCTTCTACAGATTTATTCTGTGTGATGTTTCATCTCTCTTTGTTCATGAGATTGTTGGTCATTCTTTCTCGCTGGGGATACATACAATACTGGAGAGTTTTTCTTGCCATGTTTGTTTAACTTATGTATTTCATTATGATCTTCTTGGATATTCGTTGAGCCAATGTTGGCTTACTTCTACTTCAAAACCTCCAAAATCTTATATACATCAACATGTGTACATATAGTTGTTAGTTTACACACTTGGCTTCTCATTTCCATTAGTTACGTAGCTTCTAATAAAGAAGAATGGTATCACTTGGCTTGATTAATCCGAGCAGCCGCAGCGACAGAGGCGGCCACACCGGTCGGGTAAGTAGTGAGATGAGGATCGTTCCTCATCTCTGCGCCAGTCACTCCCTCCGCGTCTTTCCTCGTTGCCGGCTTGTCCGACGGTAACTTGCTACTTGCTCCCTTCCAGAACCATTGCGTCCCCAAAAAGGACGAAACATGGTTAGAATAATAGCAAACCAAAGAAACTGTACACATTGTATCAAGAAATTGGATTACTCACAGTGAGAACATGGGCGAGCGTGGCCTTGTCGTCCTCGGAGTTAGCTCGAGCGTTGAGAGTGCCAGCTGACTGAGCCGACGCTGCAACACCACCAGGCATGATGTTGGTCCTTCCCGTGGCTCTAACCTCAGCCGCTTGTATGGCAGCTGCGTCACTCCATTCCACCGGCTTATTCCCTGCCGTGAGAACCGCTGCTTCTAGAGCCTCTCCTATCGTTATTGTTGTACCTTCTGAGTTTTTCTGGTTTACTTCTCCCTCCGCCTACAAAATTTTGATGTTACTATTTCATTCGATTATTTACTATGGTTTTGAATAGTCTTAAAATAACATATATAGAATCATCGGATTATATTTATGGACCTGTTCACCGGAAGCCTCGGCAACAACACCTTTCTCTTTGTCCTCCGTCGCCGGAGTCTTTTGGGCCTCTTCTTCTTTTACGTCAGAAGTTATAGGTTTCTCTAGCTGTTCTGCGCTCATTTTTTTTTGGTCAACCCTAAAGTTCTCTCGTTTGCTTGTGTTCTACGCGATATATATTTAACGTTTTTGAATTTATATAGGTTTGCATGAGCCATTCAATTTTGAGATCTTCTTACATAATACGAAGAAGGGTTCTCCTCAATTTTCTCTCATTTTTGCCTCCTAATTTACCATCTGACATGTATTCCGTGGCTGTTTGATTTAAATTATTTACACAGGTTTAGTACATTGTGAGATTATTTCAATTTTATTACATTGGTTTGGTCATACTATTCCTTGTTGAAGACGTTACAGAAGATTACTTTATAACCTTTTCCTTTTCTTTATTTTACACAAACAAAAACACCAATTCACGCCTCTCAGTTATTCATCACTGAATATATAACATTCCTAGATATACAATGGCCAGTAACAATCAAACTGTAACCATGGTAAAAACATCTCTTACCAAGACCAAACTGCCACTCAATCAATTGGCAAATTCTCTGCTTCAAACCTAACAGAATCAAACAGTTTGGTCGATAGATAACGTTCTCCTCCACTGGGAAAAACCACCTGCAAACCAGACAAGAACCAAGGCATATTCAATAATCTCGGTTAACTCAAAACACTTATGGTCAGTCAGAGATAAAAGAGCTTTTTACCACAATGAGTTTCCCTGCGTTTTCTGGCCGCTTTGCAACCCTTAAGGCAGCCGCTGCTGCAGCTCCAGAGGATATTCCCACCTGCCAGATTATCACAACTGATCACAAGCTCCAATGTTTCATAGTTTATAAACCAAGAAAAAAAGAAGTTAACCGGTTATACCAACAATCCTTCCTTGAGAGCAAGAAGCTTGGCTGTTTCAATAGCTTCCTCACCTTTCACCTGAATCAAAAACATTGCATGCAGGTCTTAGAACATTGTTTCAAGATTCAAAAAGTATATAAACTTCAGCTACTTACTTGAATGATCTCATCAACAATGTTTAACTCCAAATTGGTTGGGATGATACCAGAACCAATTCCCTGGATTAGATGTGGACCTACAAAAGTATTAAGATCAGAGCCAATCCTGTGAACATAAACCGTCAAATTTCTTTAGAAACAAAAATTTACTATAGTTCTTATTTAATTATTTAAGCCCCCAAAAAAGTTTAGGAGCAGCCCTGAGAGACCTATGTTTATTCCCTCACCTGGTACTCCTCCACTGAGTACTGGACTCTCTACAGGTTCAACTGCACAAACCTGTTGATCAAGATTGTAACATAGTTATATACTTTTCTTGAAAAAAATTCTGATACTTAGAGTTGGTTTTCAAGAATCAGTGAAGTTCTTGAACCTTAATGTCTTTATTCATCTCCTTGAGAAACTTCCCTACTCCACTAACAGTTCCACCAGTCCCAACACCAGTAACCAGTATATCTACTTTCCCTGCTGAATCTCTCCATATCTCAGGACCAGTGGTTCGGTAATGAATCTTCAAGAAACAAATCATTAAAGAGATAGATATAAATAAAGACCACAAGAACATAGAATAGAGGTTATAAACCTCAGGGTTTGCAGGATTTTCAAACTGTTGTGGAACAAAACCACCAGGAGTTTTGCTTAATATCTCTTCAGTTTTCTCCAGCATTCCTTTAATACCTATCTTCACATCTGTGAGATGAAGCTCTGCACCTAATGCTTTTAGAATGATTCTCCTCTCCAAGCTCATCGTTGAGGGCATTAAAAGTATTACTTTGTAGCCTCTTGCTGCACCAATGCAGGCTAGTCCTATCCCAGTGTTACCAGCCGTTGGCTCAATCAATGTACTCTTTAACCAAAAAACAATGCAGTTACATCTATGAAACTCTTGATAAAATCTATAAAAAAATTATAGAGAAATACCATCAAACAGCACTAAATTATATTTTTATGAAAAACTTAACACTCAAAAGAAAAAAAAAAGAAAAATAGGTTACTAAAAAAAAATTAGAAAAAAACAAGTATATAATTCATATTTGGATTTATAGTTTAGTAGTAATATTTGGAGTTTCATATTTAAGTGGTAGGGGTGGAATTAGAGTTTACGAGTTAGAATAGTTTTGTATTTTTTTCTTATTAAATGAGGATGTTTTGGAAATTTTAATTACTGACTCCTATTTCTTAATTTCTTTTTTTTTAAAATGTTATTTTGATAATTTGCCATAATTATATGGTTTTTAAGGTGTGTTTTTATATAAACCTCTCCAGGAGTAATCAAATCCTTTGTCTTCTGCATCTTTGATCATACTATAAGCTATTCTGTCTTTGACGCTAGAGCAAGGCTCCATCATCTCAAGCTTGGCGGCTATAAGGGCTACGCAACCGTCAACAACTTTGTTCAGATACACCATTGGTGTGTTACCTATCAACTATACAAAATGAAAAACAGAACAGATGCTTTTAGAGATGTTTTTTATTTCAAGAAAGAGATAGAGAGTGTTTTTACTTCTGTCACATCGTTCTTGATTAAGCAACGATCTTCCATGTTAGTCTCTCTTTGAAACTCCTGAAGATTAAAGCTTAGATACAAAAGAAGCATATACACACAATAACAAAATACTCAACGATCTTCTATGTTCTCTAAAGAACAGATCGAACTACACGATGTGTTTATAGATAAACTAGAAAGAACCCAAAAGTAAAGTCATACCTTTAAAGTTTGAACGAAAGTGCCAATGATGAAGGAAAAAATGAACCGATTAGTCTCTAAATCCACACCAGACTATATATAGACAGATAGATCCAATGTATATACAGTGAAACTTCTATAAATTAATAATATAATGTTGGGACTATACCAAAATTTTATTTTTTATTAATTTAGAAAGATATTAATTTATGAATATACTAATTGAATCAAAAATTTAATTTAGGACTATAAAATTAAATTAATTTATAGAGATATTTAATGTATATTATTTATCGAGTATTAATGAATAGAGGTTATACTGTATATTGTTATATAGATTAGCATAGAGTGGTTGTACAAATTAGTATGCTACTTTCACACGTGAACCTGTGAATGTGATGTGAAAGTATGGAGACTAGGTTGTATTATCTTGCATAATGTGAGTAGAAAAATTTGAAAATGTAATGTAAAAGTTTGTGTCATCTTGCGAAGCCTGAAAATGACATCTAAATGTAAAAGTTAAGTTTAATGTCAAGATAACATCTAACACTGTCATCTAAAAGCATTATGAACTTTTTCTATGATTAAGTTACTAATCTTATGTTATCAAGATAGGATGATTAGGATTCTGATCAACAACTTGTAAACAAATTTGAATTTTCCTCTTAGACCAAGATGCGCATATGCTCTTCATTATTTTATCTTATTTTGTGGAATTGTTTTTGACAGTGATGAGGATATCTAAGATAGACAAGATACAAGATGAACAACCTATTAAGATAGGCTAAGATCGTCTTTAACATTTTTGACTAGGGATCACTTGCAATACCTAAACTGTAACCTTGTACCAATACAGTTTAGTTGGTCAAACAAAATAAATTTAACAAAAGAATTATAGTAGCAACTGTAACATTTATTAAAAACCAAAGAAAAACTTGTTAATAATGTTCATTAGGTATATGATATCATTACATTATCTGCTTTTTAATATAAACTAGGAAGAGGTGGTATGACTGCAAAAGTGAAAGCTGCGGTGAATGCGGCTTACGCTGGGATCCCTGTCATCATAACCAGGTGTGTGGACACTCATTCACACTCATCTAAACTGATTTTGTTTAGATGTTCATAAACTCATGTTCATAGGGTTTTTGAAGCGATGTTAGATGTGTTTTTAAGCTTATGTTCATAGTTTTCTTGAACCAAACATTATGTACATTAGGACTTTAGTTAACCTATTTGTATGAGATTTCCTTTTTAAAATATATTTATATATTTGTTAGGAAAACTAATTATTTTTAAATTAAAATATTTTTAAATAAACCTTAAAAAGGAAAAAAAACTTGTGTTTGCTGATTTTCCTTAATCCAAAATATAATATTATAATATAATTATAATATTAAATTAAATATTTAAAAATGTTATAATTATGATAAAATTAATATTAAAAATGACATTAGAAAATTAAACATTAAAAATCTTTGTTTTTAGAAGGATAATTTCTTTATTTTTACAATTATCTTTTCTTATTAATCTTTTTATATGTTATTTTGGATTAAGGAAAATTAGCAAAAAAAAATTCCTTTTTAAGGTTTTTAAAAAAAAATACAATTATGATTTAATTTAAAAAAAAGGATAATTAATAATTTTTTAAAAGGATAATTACCATTTTAAAAGAATTATTGATTTTTTAAAAAAAAAACAAAATAATAACTATTATAAGGAAAATTAGCATTAAATTTTTTAAAATTATATTTTTTAAAAAGGATAATTACTATTTTACAATTATTTTTTCTTTATTATTTGAGCAAAAGAAAAATTAATATTGAATTTAAAAGGATAATTACTATTTTTAAAAAGGATAATAACTATTTTTCTAAAAAGATAATTATTAGTTTTTACTTAATACATGTCACAAGCTTAAAAACGTCATGTGTCGCAATCGTGTTAATTAGTAATTATATAAAAAGATGGCTCACTTATGCTTTTATAGAGCTAATGACTACCAAAACTATTGATCTAATAGATTACTACCTCACCAAGATACCTCACACTCTTTTCTTGTTCATGACTTAGAACATATTATCATCAACAAGATCCATTAAGAATTTTTTTTCTCCCTTCTCTTTTATAAATTAACAACTTGAAACAGAGATTTATTTGGTTAAAACAAAATGTTATCTCAAAATGGAAGCTCTCCTTAGTTTTCTGAAACACCTGTTCAGCAATACCAACACCATTCCGATCTGCTTGCTTGATCACCAAGTTATATTTCTGGTAAACACCTGTGCCTCTCAGAGCATCAGCTATGAAGTCATCATCAAACCCAATGGCTAAAGCAATCTCTGTGAACCATTACTGATCAGTTACTACAGTAGAATGTTCTCCTGCAGACGTGGTTTTACCTTGAGCTTAGAGAGATGGATGGCTCCAAAGCACATGGTACACGGCTCTGTAAGACAAAACCAACACAGCTGACGTTTATGATCAAGGATCTTCTCAACGGAAGCAAATGATTAGTAGTGATGATAAAAGCATGGTTTATCCTTGTTCAAAAAGGATTCTAGGGGCGAAGAAGAAGCGATTGTGTGGTGGGTGAAGAGTGAAGACGAGAAACAATAAAGACCAGTCCAAAAGACAGACCAAACACACTCCTCGGACAAATACAGATACTCTAATCTTCTCTACTGTTGTAAAAATTGTGATTAGAGAACCACTAAACTCATACTTTGCACATCATTAGATTAATCACTTTATACAACAAAAAAACTTTCATTCATCTTAGACTTTTGAAAAGGTATCAGTGTAGCATGTAGGTGCTTATCAATGGATTTTGAAGCAGACAAAAGTTTTAAAATTAATGTATTCAGCAAAATCTTAGAACACCGATTCTCTCTAACGCTTAAAGCATATAATCCAAAACGAGAAAGAACGAGTGTGACAGTGACAACAACAACAAAATAGCAAAGGATAATGCAAGAATAAAACTCTTTAGTCCTGCTGCCTCTTCTATTCAACACCTCATTTCTTCTTGGGGTCACCAGCCTTGGTATAGATCTCTCACCTTTTTAACACCACGAATTTTCTTGGCTCTGTTCTTCCTCTCCTTAATCTGTTTCCTAGATTTCTCAATCTTGGTGTCAAGTCCATTCTAACAAACAAAACCACAAATCAATTGTAAAACTAAAATTCCACAGATTCAAACCAAAATGACACATCAACCCCTCTTAGTTATATTAGCAATGCAAGCAACATGGAAGCACCAAGAGTAAAAAACTAGGCCAACAATTTTACTAAAGAAGAATGAACACTGCTACCAAATAAGTTAAGAGCGAGAGAAATAGTATTGTACCCTGATGAGTCTGTACTTAGGCTCGAATTTCTTGGCACTCTCAACATTGTCATAGATCAAACCAAATCCAGATGATTTACCACCTCCAAATTGGGTTCTGAATTTGAATACAAAGATGGCATTTGGGTCCTTAACCTCGTACATCCTTGCCAACTTCTCCTTTAGCTCAGCCTTCAACAACAATCCAATCCCCAAAAAAAAGTCATAAGCTTCTCCAATCTCCAAGAGACCACAAGAATGCATATATAGCTAAGATAGCTTGAATAAAGAGTAAAGTTTATACCTTTGAAACATTGGCTCTTCCTGGGTGAAGAACATCAATAACCTGCATCACAAGGCACCATCACTACTTGTTACATATAATCTAACAATACCTTAATGTGAAAGTTCAATATATAACTATGAATCCAACTATAGTTTATCATTTCATGTCTATGCTGCTACACTGGCTAGCTCATATGAAGCGTAGAGACAGAACAGAAGCAATGTAATGGATTGAGACTTACAAACTGTTTCCTGGAGAGAAGTCTGTTGGTCATGAACTTCCTGGTCCTGATGGTAACTGCTTTCTCCGCCATGGCTGCTGCGATTCCTCCGAGATCAGACTTAGCTCTCCGGATTTGAAAAATCGACGAGTTTTCTCACGAGCAGCGGCGTTTGAAGAAACTGTTTAGAAACCCTAGCTCTTATATCTGACTCTCACTTTCAAGCTTTTTAGGGTTTCGTTTCTTACTGGATCTAGATTAATGGGCCAACCTAGAGCAAGTTGAACGTTAAAGCCCATTGGGCCTAAACAGAATCCTCACCGAATTTAGGTGTTATTGCCAAGAATATGTCCAATGGGTTTTCTTATCAAGGAGTTTTCAATATACACTATAACTATAACTGT